>JBBPKE010000095.1:9515-42772 GCA_038089095.1 Tylopilus orsonianus | reverse complement strand
CAGCCTCCCCCCCCCCCCCCCGCTTCCCCCACGCCCCCTCAGCGGACTCTGGCCCCGAGCCACCCTACGCCCGCCCGAGCCCCCTCTCCTACACCGTCTACCATCACCCGCGCCCCCTCCCCCTCACCTACTCCGATCCCCTTCCTTCCTTCAACATCGCCTACGAGTCCTGGGGCTCCCTCTCTCCCACTAGAGATAACGTCGTCCTCCTCCACACCGGTCTCTCTGCCTCCTCCCATGCCGCCTCCACCCCCCTCAACCCCGCCCCGGGTTGGTGGGAAAAGTTCATTGGCCCTGGAAAGGCCCTGGACACGAACCACTTCTTCGTCATATGCACAAACGTCCTTGGCGGCTGCTACGGCTCCACTGGTCCCTCTTCGATCGACCCGTCCACAGGTAACCGCTTCGCCACTCGCTTCCCAATCCTGTCCATATTCGACATGGTCAAGGCTCAGTTCAGCCTTCTCGATTCCCTTGGCATCGATCGGCTCTACGCCAGTGTTGGCTCTTCCATGGGTGCAATGCAGAGCCTTGCCGCAGGTTGGCTGTTCCCAGATCGTGTCCGCAAAATCGTCTCCATTAGTGGCACCGCAAGAAGCACTCCAGGAAGCATAGCAATGCGTCATGCCCAGAGAAGTGGTCCGCACCTTTTCTCGCCATCTACCCTCCCACTAACTTCCGTGCAGTCCTCATGGCAGACCCCAATTGGAACAATGGCTTCTATTATGATGGCTTGCCTCCCCATACCGGAATGAAGCTCGCCCGCCGTCAGTGCACCCACTCATGGATCAATTACATAAGCTAACACACCACAGAGATCGCCACCATCACTTACCGCTCCGGTCCGGAATGGGACTTGCGCTTTGGTCGCAAGCTGCGCGATGATAATCCTTCCCCGTCTTCCCCTGACCAGCCGAGGGCACCCACTCTATGCCCAGATTTCCTCATCGAAACCTATCTTGATCACCAGGTGCGTGTCCGTCTAGCCATTAAATCTCGTTTACTTACCCTTTTTTTTTTTCTTCAGGGAGAGCAGTTCTGTTTGAAATATGATGCCAACTCTCTCCTTTACATCTCAAAAGCGATGGACCTATTCGATCTCACCCTGCCTGCCCTTGAACAACTCGGCATGCGTCCTCAATCATCTGTCTCTCACTCACCTATGTCCACTCCACTTCAGAGTGCATTACATTCCAAGTCGCATCCTCCACCAGTCAATCAGGCTCCACACCTGCCTGAATTAGCCAAAGGCCTTAGTCCCCTCGTGTCCACTCCAATCCTTGTTTTAGGCGTTCAGAGCGATATCCTATTCCCAGTTGAGCAACAGCGCGAGCTTGTCGATGCCCTCCGAATGGCAGGCAATGCCCAAGTTGGTTACTTTGAGCTCGGTGGTGTATGGGGACACGACACTTTCTTGTGAGTGCTGTCTTGTTTGATCTTGGGCAAATACTTTGGGGAATCGTTTCTTGATCCCTTTTACGCACTGTTTTATACGGCGGCGCGCTGTGCATCTCACACCCGGATTGATCCTCCCCACGGGACCGGGCGTTTCAATTGCGACCACTCCCAGAATGGGCCTCCAAATGTTATTTCAACACGCTTGGGGGAATGAAACATGGAGTTTAGGCGTTTAGGCGGCAATGTCTGACTATTTTTGTCTTTTTTTCCCGCAGGCTCGATGTTTTAAATGTAGGGGGGGCCGTGAGGGGATTCTTGTCGTGAGAGGTGGAACTTCGGCTACGGGTGCTGACACGCGTCCGACGTCGCCAGTAGCTGATGGAAGTTTCACATGCTTTAATAGCGTCGTTCTGATCCGAGTGGCCAATCAAACTGTATGGTAGTACTTGTAGCCAATGCGCAGTTTGCAATGCATACCTTGGGTGTGACTTGACTGGGTGACTCGGACGAGCGGAGGGCCGGTGCCGTTAGCCCGTTACTACCATCTGTCCCCCATCGCCATGAATCGAATATTTGGCACGTCCACCGCCAAGAAGCCCAAGCCGACGCTCCAGGATGCTATCAATTCCGTAGGTCCAGCTCCCACATCCGTCTGTAGCCGCATCCCTAACCGCAGCATCCTAGACAGACACACGCATAGCCTCGATCGAGGTCAACATCAAGAAGCTCGATGGCGAACTACTGCGATACAAGGAGCAGATGAGCAAGCTCCGCAATGGGCCCGGAAAGGTAGTGCCCGCCCAAAACATTGTCCATCCCACTCACGTCCGACGTACGCGACAGAGAGCGATCGAACAACGCGCCCTGCGCGTCCTCCGACAAAAGAAGCTGTACGAAGGCCAACTCGCCCAACTCGCCCAGCAGACGTTCAATATGGAGTCTGCCGCGATCGCGACGGAAAATCTGAGGAATACAATGGCGACCGTGGAAGCGATGAAACTGGCGAACAAGGAGATGAAGAAGCAGTACGGCAAGATCGATATCGACAAGATCGAGGTGCGTGCGCAACTTGGCGTTTGCGGGTCCCTTTGCGAACTTGTGCGGGTCCATCTTAGAATATGCATTATGACATGGAAGAGCTGTTGGAGCAGGCCAATGAAATACAAGAGTCACTGGGGAGATCTTATGCAGTGCCTGACGAGCTCGACGAAGCGGATCTGGAGGCAGGCAGGTTCTTCTCTGCGCTGCATGCTCTGTCGCTCAAACGTTTCTGCAGAACTTGATGCGTTGCAATTCGAGGAGGAAGAGGAAGGCACCTCGTATCTTGCGGACCTGAACAAGGTCCCAGACTTTGTAGACGAGCCACCAGTCGAGCTCAACGAGGTATGTCTTTTGTTTGCGATGAACAATGTGCTCATGTTCCTCGTAACAGCCTAGTCAGAAGGAAGCTGTCAAGACGACAGGATAGCTTCAATTGTACCGAGTTTTGTAATAAGGACATGTATCGTCGCAATAATCATAAATGCGATACAGCAACGCTATATTGTCAACCATACCGCTTCGCATCCCCGTGGTCTGCGAACCAGTCGTCGGCAACACGGGATTCCTCCGCAGTTGCAGTATTGAGAATGACGGATTTGCTCTGTGAGTCTGTAATCTCCATTCAACAAGCGTGTCCAACTCTCCCATATTATACGTACATGCTTCGAATGCTTCGATTCCATTTTCCCGACCAATTCCGCTTTCCTTCGTGCCGCCCCTGTAAGGGTGGGGTTTCATCTCATATATATATACCCTCCTTTGCAAATACGTACCAAGGAGAGCTGGGATCGTTGCGGTGGTGCGTATTTACCCACACGAGACCTGCTTCAATTGCATCTGCAACGCGATGTGCTCTTGATAGATCAGAAGTCCATATTCCCGCACCCAACCCATACTTGGATGCATTGGCGAGCGCTATACCTCGCTCTTCTTCCTACAACGTATCGCCATGTTGAGCAACCCCGGACTATCAACGGGACAGTTGCTTACACGAAACTTGTTGACGACGACTACAGGTCCAAAGATTTCTTCTTGCCATATGTCGTCCCGAGTGTCCACGTCTGTGATGACCGTTGGGGGGTAGAAGCTTCCTTTGGACAAGTCGAAACCATCAAGTGCAGATTTCTCCGTCATTCGCTCTCCGCCCGCGGCGATGTGCCCGCTCTTGCGACTCTGAACCATTTGCGCGATTCGCTCGAGATGCTGAATGGAGATGACAGAGCCCATCGAGGACTGCGGATTCAAGGCTGGTAGATATGGTAGGCATGCACCCTCCTCGACGGAACACCAAGATACAAAACTCACGATTTCCCATGCGCAATCGTATCCTTTCGACCTTGTCCAGGAATGCTCGCATGAATGAATTATATATATTTTCCTGGACAATTATCCGGGCTCCCGAAACGCAAGTCTGTCCTGAGGCAACAAACGATGCAAAGGCGACGCCATTCACTGCCGATGCCATATCTGCATCGTCAAACACCACAATTGGAGCCTGAACATGGGAATCAACAATTTGGGATGCCGGTAGTCGATCGAGAACCGACTTTGCCACCTAGCTCAGCGGTGAATGCAGCCAAATTGGCACCAACGACGGCGCCGAGTGCACGCCCAGTTTGTGTACCAGCCTTTGTATGAGAGTTGCTGATTCTGAATGTCGACACTTTATGCGACTGCTTACCGTTACGTCAACTTTTCGGACCAGTGGGTGAGAGGCGAGCTGCATCCCGGTGGTGTGTCCGTAACCGGGCAGAACAGTGAACACACCGTCGGGCACTGGGTTGTGGTCGGTTGACATGCCAAAGAAACACTATTGCTCACCGACCTCCCGCCTGTTGTGTTAATTTAGAGAATTCGAGCAACGAAAGCGGTGCGAGCTATATTACAGGGACTGTTACTAGCGACCCATCTTGAGTGATGGCAATATTACCTCGGATGGTTTGACGATAACACTATTACCGGCGGCGAGGGCGGGGGCAATCTTTTTCACGGCAATGAGTAAGGGATGATTAAAGGGCTAAATTGTTCCCGACGATGAGAGCGCAGAAAGGCGGCGGATACGCTAGAGGCTCACGGTGATTTGCGCGACGACGCCAAGGGGAACGCGATGTACAAAGTTGAGCAACTTTCCTTGCGTCGGTGCCACGAATCCTTGGTGTGTTCTCAGTAAAGCGGAATAATAGCGTCTGCATTCCATTGTTGAGCGGTGACCCTTGTGTCGCGGAAGAATGGACACACAGCCATTCTGGCAGACGGCCGATCTGGGCATGCATCTCGCGGATGGCCCTTCCGGTCTGCTGTGACTCTATATTTGCCATGGCCGGGGTGGTTTCCTCGAGGAGTTGAGCGAGGCGTGCGAGAACGGCGGAGCGGGTGAGGAGGGATGCTCTGGACCATACCCCAGACTTGAATGCGGCGTGTGCACGAGCCACGGAAGCATCGACGTCCTGAGCAGTAGCGGCATCCACACTGCTTTCACGTGAGCGGTAGAGGGTACGGGGGCAAAGTGTACGAACGAGCAGATCGCTTGGCCGGTGGCCGGGTTGCGTACGAGGAGGCTTCGCTGGGAGTGGCAGTGGATGAGGCGGCGAGACATGGAGTGGGTGGCTGTGCATATTGACCGCGCCACAGACGCGATACAAAGTCACGTGTGAGTTGTGGTCCTGGACGAGGAGTAGCCAACGACGGCCATGACCACCCAGCCCCCGCTCAGACGCTCCGCCCGCGCAGCCTCTCTCGGCCCCGCTGCTAGAGCCGCACCTCTCCCCGCTCCCAACCCCCCGAAACACCCCCCTAAAACTGCCACTCGATCGTCCAAGCGCACATCCTCCCCCGTCCCCGACTCCCCCCCACGCAAAAGACGCGCCCGTTCGCGAGGCCCCGTGTCCGATAGCGAGCTCGCCAAGCCCACCACACTCAAGAAATCCCTCTCGGGCAGAAAACTGGGCAGAAAACCCACCCTCAATGCCCTCCCCACCCTCCCCGAGGAGCACCGCCAGCTCGTGCCTTATTTCAACCCTCTCCCGACCCCTCCCTCCCACCCGAGGCCCCCCAACCACCTGTTCGTCTGGGGTGCAGGCAACTTTGGCCAGTTTGGGATGGGCCCAGAGTCTCTGGGCGAGTTCTCTTTCCCCAAGCGGAATCCGTGGGTCGATACAAAAATCAAGGAGGGCGTGTTTGGCTCCGAAGGTGCTGGCCTCGAGGCAGTCGCAGCCGGAGGGTTGCATACTCTTTTCATTGACGAAAAGGGCACTGTATGGCATTCCACAGTCGTGCTTTCATCCCGTCCTCACACATCCTGTTCAGGTATGGTCCTGTGGAGTAAATGACGACGCTGCGTTGGGGCGTGTCACCAAAGATGTGCCCGATCCCGACAACCCGGATTCCTTCATTGACATCGACACGATCACCTCTTACCCTTACCCGCTCCAGTCCTTGGTGGATGAGCACTTCCGTGCCGTGCGCATCGCTGCAGGAGACAGCGTGTCCGCCGCCATCAGTTCCGATGGCGACCTTCGCGTTTGGGGGTCTTTTCGAGTAAGTGAAATATTTTCGTCTCCCCGATGACAGACTACACGGATTTCACGAAATGACAGGCTAATGAGGGATCCCTTGGGTTTTCAAGCGGCACAAGACATGAATTCCTGCCCGTCTCCATTCTCCACTTGCCCCACAAGCCCGGCGATTTCGAGAAGGCAGTTTCCGTGGTTGCAGGGAACAATCATCTGCTGGTACTGACAACCCACGGCAACGTTTACGCTTGGGGTGCTGGTGAGCACGGCCAGCTGGGCCGCAAAATTATCGATCGTCGCAAAATCCATGGTACTGTCCCCGAAAAAATCGCCCTTGGTACTCGGTCCAATCGGGCAGTCGTTATCGGCGCGGGCAATTATTGTTCGTTCGCCGTCGACGAATCGGGAGACGTATGGGGTTGGGGTCTCAACTCGATGGGCCAAACTGGACTCGGCGTCTCAGACCAAGTTCAGTCACCTAAAAGAATCGAATCGCTCTCCAAAGAGGCCCTCGGGGGAGATGTCGTCGTCCAGATCGCCGGCGGAGAACACCATACGTTGTTCTTGACGGCTACTGGAAAAGTGTACGCCTCTGGCCGGTGCGACAGCGGCCAGCTAGGCATCAAGGAAGACGATGAAAAATACAAGGCGCGTCCCAATACGGATTACGTCGTCGAGCCTCTGCGGGTCTCTTTTGATGATCCCGACGATCCCATCGTCCATATTGCTGCGGGAACGCACAACAATATGGCGATCTCAAGAGATGGTCTCCTTTACGCTTGGGGTGCAGAGACTCAGGGGGAGCTGGGCGTCAAGGAAAAGGATGCTAAGACGCCTACTTCGGTCGTCCGCAGAGAAGGCAAGTTCGTGGCGTCCGCAGTTGCGTGTGGTGGGCAACATACGCTAGGCTTGTTCAGAAGTAAGGAATGATGAGTTATGAACACATAGACTGCATTATCCATCCGCTGGACTATTTTCATGCATTGCTATATCTTGCCGTGGCACGCGCATCACCCGGTTACTTATTGAATTGTCGCACAATGTATCCACCTCATGATATATACACATCGATTAGATCTAATGGGCGGCGATCTTCCAGAGCATCGGACAGCCATGTCAGTCGTACGTAGCAGCCAAACGTCCGACGATGTACTCTTCTGTCGTCACGGGCCTGTATTTGCTTGGATTCACCGTGCTTACACAGGTTGGTAGGGACTCGATCACTGCGTCAAAATTGGGGTTGCAAAAGAAGGCGATCGATTGTCGGGTAGGCGTTATGCCTTCCGTGTCGCTAATTTTTTGCACCGGTGGGGCCACCACCCGGTGGAGGGTGGAACGCAGCACGTCATTACTCCAACGTGCCAGCAAATCTCCCGCATTCACGACTATAGTTCCAGGCTAAACCAGGTCCAAGTTAGTGCTCCCTCCGAAATCCTGCCTCGGAATCTAGACGTACGATAGGGGGTGCAGGTTGAAAGTGCCGGGTATGTGGATTTTGGACTTCTAATCCTCCAACCTGGGAGCCGAACACGTCAGGATCAATGCGCATGAGGCCACCCACGTTCACGTACAGAATCCTGGAACAACAAGGTGATGCTTCCGTAATCTACAAACGCAGCGTTCATGTCAGACGGAGCCAAGAACAGACCACGAGCCCACCCGAATGCGCGCCTGCTCTTGCCTGTCCTTCTTGCGAGAGTAGTTTTGTGCGAATGGAGGGATACAGGAGAAGTCTCAAATTGTGATACTGTTGGTCAACTTTTCTGTCAAAATAGAACTCGCCAAGATCCAAACCCATTGCAATGGAACGCATCACGGACACGTGCAACTCGTGGCACGTCTATCAGAAATGTGTAAAGCACGATCCTCGTCCAGAAACCGGCAATGACCTGCCTGAAAGAAGTGAAGCATGGTTTGTTTGAACCTCGGGGCATCAGCTTCCTTTGGCCACTTGTTCTTCCAGGTGGGGTCCCAGTCACGACCAATCTCCATCGATTCCTTGGTGTCTGGAGCCTTGGCGCGCAGTGTTGCTATCTCGGCTGCATCGGAGGATTGTGTGACACGCTCCCGGCCCACTTTAACATAACCTCGGTTGGCACGAGGGTCGTCCCAGGGAACTTGGTCCTGCGACCGCATTTCAGCAACACCACATGAACACGTGAGCTCACAGTCCTGACCTTGACTTGCTGTGGCAGACTAAAGAACGCTGCACTCTGCAGGGATGTATGACTGAGCGCGCATATGTGGGTGAATTTTTAGGCTCTCACCTTCTTGTACACGTTATCGATCACATCTACAGGGATACCATGACCAGTCAAATACACGAAACCGACCTCTTTGAAACCATTCACGATGTCGTCTGAAATGCGACGTTTCTCCGAAAGCGCAGCGGTGGCGCGGAAGGTAGAGAAATCGACGATTGGAATGCGAAAGGTTGAGTCGGAGCGTACATCCTGAGTGCGAGACGTGAGATTAGTCCGGGAAAGTGTACAACAAACAGCACACCTCTGCGAGGGTACTATACCTGTGCCTTGACAAAGATGGCACGGGCAAGTCCCTGAGAAGAGCCAGTGAACGACGCAAGCCAGACATGCCAGACCACACGACCGACCCAAAAGTACGTCGGAACAGGAGAGATCGACAACTCGACCGCTTACTGTCTTTCTCGGCTGAGTTGGCTGCGTGAGAAAATCGTTCTCAAATCCGAGCGTGAACTTCTATCGACCCCAGCGCACCAACCACTGCCCGGAATTCAAAAAGGAGGAGTGCGTTGGGTTCCGACAATCATGTAGAATTCGTCCCATAAGGTCCGAAGCAAAAAATATACGGTTTTGAAAATCGGGAATTTTCGTAGTGCCGGGATTTCTGACGAGCGAATTTTCCTGAGCAAACGGGACACAAAGTCGATGTATATGCGTGCGGAAATGAACTACGAGTACGCTACTCAAGATGTAGAGGTGCCCCCACATATTTCTAAGGTCAACTTCCTCAAATCCTGTTTGGCATACTGCATAAGAAGACTGGTCCTGCAGGGAATGTTGAGCATTGCCTGGAGCTCCTCTCGCGATATGAACTCGCCGGGCCCTGGACCATCAAATTTCGGAATTTTGAAATCACTTTTTTTCGCTTTCGGTCAGTCCAAACTGTGACCCCAAGACTCTTCCGAGCAGAATGGTACTGCTGATGTCGAACTCCGGTGAGGCGTTAAAGTGCTACGAGGGAGAGTATGTCATGACTCATTATTTCTCACGCGGCCAACTAAGCCGAAAAAGGCAGTAAGCGCTTATGTATCATGGTCGTGTCATATGGCTCAAGACTCCTTGGTTTCCAGTGGCACTGTGTATGCCAAAAGAGTGGAATGCAAGTGCCTCAAGGTGCCAGACCGGACTGAAACCATACAGAAACACAGATATAAAGTAATAATTTCCAGGAGGGAACTCAAACTATAGGTAAATTGGGGAGTGATCAAACCCGGTCAGGCTGTAGCCTACAACCGCAGCTAACACATCATATTCGTAGGATACGTACGAGAAAAAGTAGGCTTTGATTTTTAGGCTCGTTGTATTCCTTGGAGCAAAGCTCTGAATGGATGTGGTACTATGCCTGATGTGAGTGTGAAGACACAATGATTGATGACAATTTCGACATATTGTCAAGAACACAATCAGAATGCTGTTACAGTCAGCTACTGTAGCTGTGCACCAGTTCCTAGGGGTTTTTCGGGCAGTGACTCGCTGAGATTCCACTCACGCAGCAATTAAATTGGCCGATATTATGCTTACAAAATACATGGGCAACGTCCTCCAGTGGATCCTGTAAAATTGCACTTGGAATCACAGAATTCCAGAAGTTACCTTGTGATATGCACCCAACACAGTATTGCGCGATCAGTATGTTTCCCAGAGAATGTCAGGTAACATCTTCCTCATAACTACTCAAATGAGTTCACGTGGACACACAGTAAGAGTAAGCTTACGTTTCCAATGCTCTAGTGCTTCCTCGCTCTGCCACGCATTCAACGTGTTATTCGCGTCCGTTAGGATGAAGGATTCCCCAGTATCCTTTGACCACACATCATCCCCCATAAGCTGGGTTATCGAAACCTCTCTTTTGTCTAGGCTAGACAGTATGTAGCGACGCAGGGGAGAATGCAAGTAGTCTGCATCTTCGGCGGGACGGAATGTCAGGGGGGAATGGGACGACGAGCAAAAGAAGACCTGGAAAAGGCCGTGAGCACTCGTCGAAAGACTGGAATCATGATATACCATGTTAAGAAATTCGGCATAGACCTGGTCTTCCGGAATTGGTGTTGGCAAATCGTGGAAGACCCGACACTGGCTGAATATCCTCAACAGAGTCGTAGCTACGGCTCGAGTCGACTGCGAACCAAATCTGCCTGCAAAGTTCTTTTCAAGCAGATCAGACCAAATGGAGGATACATTTACCACAGAGTCAATCTCACCACTGCGACTACTCCGTCGGACTGCATGATTGACTTTAGATTGCTCCAAAACTCCACAGAAAACAAATGCTGCGGCACCCCCCCTCCAGAGAAGCAGTCGTGGACGACAAAATCAAATGCTGGAAGGCTCTTTTTCTCTTCAAGTTTCGAGGCAACCATTCTGTTGTACACCCAATTACGAGCGTCCTCCAAGAAAACGTGATTGTCGCCAGGATGTTCAAGACCGAAGTACTTTCTTGCCGCGTCGTATACAGCGGGATCGATCTCTACGATCGTCGTGGAGATTCCTTGTCGAATAAACGCATCGGCCGAAATACCAGCGCCGAGTCCTCTGGAAACCGCCGCAATGGATAAACGCATGGAGAAAGCAAAGGATAAAATTGATCACTCACATAACTAGAGCATTCTCCTGGGTGCCATCATCACGTCGATCAGTGTTTACGAGTCGCACTGCCTCCTGCAAGACAAATGTGCTGTAGATGGAATCACCGAGTGGTGTTCCGGCCTGGTCTGTCCGGAATGGTGCATTATTGAGAGAAGCGACACTGGATCCGATCCAAACGCCTCCCAGGAGCGAATGTGATGCGCGAAGATAGCGAATAGAGTGCAAGGCGGTTGTACTCGTCACCTCCGTGTTCGGAGGCAATAACTCTCCGACTACAACAATCCCAGTTATAGAGTTCTTCGAGGAGAGTATACGAAGGGGATAATCCTTGCTTTGATAGGGAAATATACCCGAGCTTGAAAGGGTCGGGGAAGAGATGGCAGGAAAAAGAAAGAAGATAGCAGGAACTGATATAACCCAGAATTGTCTAGCTATACTGGTTGCATTCAATGCGGAAGCTTTGCCGGGGTGGTGAGAAGGACCGAGTTTGTCCAGTGTCCAGGCGAGTGATGCTAAACTTCCCAATACAAAGAACTGGTGACAGTGCACCCCTCAGCTTTTCAAATAAAGGTAGATGAGGATACCCACCGTAACATCACTGGAAGTATGAAGAAACAGATGACGAGCGACTAGCAGAATGAGTGGGCGCAGCTGTAGAGCATTCGCGGCCAAGGCCATGATGGTAAGCATGCCCTGGATTCGAAGGCATCGCTTCAGATCACCCCCAAGTGCAACCAAGAACTCACGTCGATGCTCATCGCCAGCGATACCGCGAGATAAATTACCGGCGCGAGGACAGTCACGTGGGTTACAAGTGGCCCAAGTGAAGGATCTCCGTTCCTCGCAGCAAAGACACTGGCCCAGTAGGAAGTGTAAGGAGCGGCCTGGACAAGTATTGCGAGAGAGGGTAGAAGTACAGAGCGTGGCAGTTTCGGAAGGATGATTCCCAAAGCTGTACTTCCATGTACCACATAACTGATGTATTTCACGGTTGCAACGCTGCCGAAAAGTGGGCTAGCGGCCCTTTCGTATGCTGAAGTAAAGAGCGAGATACCGACACTAATGGCGAATATCGAAAGAGATGCCTTCGCGCTCGCCCACGTCGCAGCTTTGCCAGTTTTGGCGACAGCTTGCATGAGGTAGGACCGTAGGACGCGGAGGTAGTGGCTGATTACCAAAGTGCTTTCACGAGCTGTCTGCTTTTGGCAGGCTATGACCAGCTCAGACATCGACTCACAAGACCGACTACATAATTAATAGCATGTCTGGCCAGTCACTTCCGATAATATGAATCGCCGAACAGTGTACGGAATTGTAAGTAAAATTTAGGGAATATTCAGACAAGGTGGTGACTCAGGCGAGATTTTCTTGGTCAAGTCGTCAATGAGTATCTTCACCCTTTCTACTTCATACGCAGCTGCAATTGCATCTTTATCCATCGTAATAGCCTCAGTTATCCCAGGTAAGGTCGTCGCACCATAGCCTAACAGAAAAGCCATCAGTAATCTTAGCAATATAACATTCATGTCACTTAAGAGCTTACCCAACCACTTTCCTGGGGCCACCCCAAGATGCTTGTACCATTCGCGATCCTTGAGACCTTCCTTCGAGATGAAGCCTCGCTCGAATGCGATAAGCTTGCGATTAATGGCCTGAACACGACTGGTAGCTCCTAGCAGTCGCATCACCGGAAACCTGGGAGTTGATTAATAGATATGGAAGCATCAAGTTGAATTCTTGAAAGCGAACACGAAGTCTGTAAATCCCCCATCTTCAGGTACCTTGCACTCCTTTCCAGTATGCTTTGTGAACCTGCAAATGACTTCCCGTAACTTACGGTATAGTTTGCGTCCGAGGGCTTGACCCCTCTTCAACATCCCAAGAATCTTTCTGAGGTTGGCCTCAGCTTCGGATTTTTCTTTGTCGAGTTGCACACTGGCAGCTTGGAGAGCCTGCATTGATTGGCGTAGAGAAGTAAAGTCGACCTCGAGCAATGAATTGACGGAAAGCTGTTCGACCCTGTTAGAAGAGTAGTTGGCAATAATGTCTGAAGTACTTGTGGGCACACAAACCTGTCAAGGTATGACTGTAGTTCCAACGCATAGTGGGTGGTGTTGAAGGGCAAGATGATGTCGCCGGAAAGGCGGAGAATTTGGAGACCTGTATGTTTGGCAATAGCAACCTGGGAAGTTTGTCATGCCTTGCAGGGCCTAGTAGAGATCCGGCGACATACATGTCGAAAGAAACCAGGATCACCATAGACTTCTTGCCAGTGCTGTGAGTCGAAGATCGAGTGGTAGTGGTACACAGGATCATGTAAACTTGAGGATAATCCTGCTTGGGAACTAGCCACCTGGATGGATAGCAACTTAAACTCGGCGACATCACGAGCGTATATTCTCCCTCACCCCGATGTATTGTAAAAAAACGGTGTAGTCACTGCCGGATCCCAAGGGATTTATGCGAATACTGTCAGCGGCTGACCCCAGTTGTTTGTGTATCGTGGTCGCTTCGGCATCAAGGGTTTCCCCAAAGAGTTTACCTTTATCCAAGCGCGCATCCCAGAGGGTCCGCCCCTCGGAAGTTGGGTGAGGGATTTGCTCCGCGGTGCTACGTAGCAGATGGGCAAGAAGTGGTGATGCAGATGCCCTCAGGTGAGATCCAGAAACGGCCGTGTCTGGATAGGAAAATAGTCATAGGTGGCTTTGTCGCTAAGATAAGGAAGCTTACCGAGATTGACGTAGGCAACAACGTGTTCTCTAATCCAGTGCGTGAAGTCCTCGCCCCATTCCGTACTACCCACCAATCCATACTTACACCATAGTTAGACGAAGGGAAGTGCTGCAAGAGTAATCTCACCTCCTCTCCATCCCAGCTAGCTATAAGAATTGTTCGCAGGGGTTTCCAGCCATTACGCAACAGTGCACCAAAACCACGAATGGCTTCGTGAACTGAGACAGTGCCAGATGAGGGATCCGAAGCCCCCAGAACCTGATAATTACTGTGGTTAATATCCCTCCAGCAAGTGAAGATGCCGCACCCAAGCTAGACACGCATATTAGAGAGCATTGCATCTAAAAGTATGGTACATACCATCGCGATGATTACCGAGCACGACAACTTCATCCTTGATGTGACCGGGTATAACCCCGAAGGTGTTCCAGATAGGTGTGACCTTCTCTTCAACTGATCAAAACCATCTTCATTGGATCAATCACTTGCTCAGATCATCGGAGTCGTACCATTATTAACCAACCTCACAGTAGGACCTTCCTTTCCATCCATAATTTGATCTAACAAGATTCTGGCATTTATCCACGAGATAGGCAAACTGGGAATTCTCGGCTTGCTGCCCCCGTCAATTCGCGTGCTATTCTCATACGCGGGATAACCTGGGGTTGAAGGATCTCCCGGGTAGAGTGACAGGAATTGGACGGAACCCCTCTGTACTGAGGTTGGGTTACGAGCAGGTCCATGCGGATAGCTTAGAGCTGTGGGTATTTAACGGCTTACTGCATCGACCAATAACTCACGGTTGATATCCATTCTCGGCCGTAACTGTACCATCATCCCGTGGGTCTGAATATATCAAAACGGCGACGGCGCCAAGTTCTTGGGCTCTCTTGACCTGGGTATTGCGTATTGAACTAGGTGTATGATCAAACCTTATCTAGCATACCTTCAATCCTCGGAAATTACCACCATGACGGGCAATTACAATCTTTCCATTGAAGTCATAACCTTCAACCAGGTAGTCAGGCAAACCCGCAACTGGGGAAGGGGTTTGTGTAACAAACCTGCCTCAACAAGATCATCGTAATCTTGC
Source organism: Tylopilus orsonianus (assembly GCA_038089095.1). Lineage (NCBI taxonomy): Eukaryota > Fungi > Basidiomycota > Agaricomycetes > Boletales > Boletaceae > Tylopilus > Tylopilus orsonianus. The sequence continues at coordinate 28,148 of JBBPKE010000095.1, read as the reverse complement.
TTCCGTCCATAATTTGCATATATGAGCTTTCCCTGAGCTTCGCCACCTGGGCTGATCCCATGCCAAGCAGGGACTGCCGTCGCATACTTGGTGGCATCTGGGTCCGTCCCATCAGAGACTTCCTCCAACTCTGCAGTCCAAGTCGGACTTCCGTCTTCCCCAATAATCTCTAGGCTGTGGTTCAAAGGAAAATTGAGGACAGGGTAGTAGGTATTGATCCAGGCCATAGGCTCTTCATACGTAGAAATGTTCAGAGTAGCTGCACGAGATTCGTCCGAACCAGCAGAATAGATTGGCAATTCGGAGCTATGGCTAATGCCCAACTCTTGTTGCAGGTGTGCAAGAAACCCTTTCGCAGTTTCCAGGTCCTCTGGAGAACCGGCCAAGTGGGCTTTTGATGCGTATTGACGAGAGGCAGCAAGGGCACTCTGTTCGTTCGGAACGTTTCTGTCGAGAGCGTCACTGAGGTCTTAAAGCAACGAGATAACCAGGATTGAGCATACAAGAAAAGTTTCTCCACATTGCTACCTCTCAAAGTTTCATTATCGTGCATCATATACTCGGTCATGCGGCCATTGTATTCGCCATTTGGAGCATCTATAGCACATAACGGGGAACGTGGCTTGGTCCAGATAAATATTGACAAGACGATGAGGAACAGTATAGCCAAACGCATGCGCATCCATCTCCGCCGACTGGCAGATATGGGTCGCCAGTAGTGCCACTGCGTAGAGCGAGGCGGAACGACACGGTGCTCCAGGTTGACGATGATATCGCCTACGCCAGTTTCAATTCGTTTTTCCTCCATGACCGGCACAATTTGAAGTACGTTCGTCGCTCAACTTGCTTGGAAGACGAGTTCAGTCAACTGAGCCGAACTGTGAACGAGTGTCGGAAGATTAATATCATTGGGATGTTAAAGGGTTATATAACCCCCGCGTAAACGTGGTGGCTGCTTGGACCAGGCATCCCCACACATCATGGGTAATATTGTAGCGAGTGGTCTTTGACACAATGCCTCGTCGTTTAAAACAACACATAATCATAATAGGTCGGTTACAGGAGACTATATTCCTGCCATCTCAGTCTTCGCCAGCACCAAGCAAGTTCTGGAGGGAATGTAAATCTGTCTTCACGTCAGACCTACAATTCAGGGGAACCAACCTGGTATCTTACCTCCGTCCAGTTTTTTCTCCCGTTCCACTCGAGGGGCGTTGTCAGACATTTACCTCCAGAAATTATATTTTCAAACCCTCCATACTCTTTGTCATCACTGCTCAAGACGATCGTGTGTTCACCTCCGACGTCAACACCAACACGGTAAGTCGTGAATGATTTTGTGGGATGGAAATTGAATGCGAACAAAAGACCAGCGCGCTCATAAACAATCATCTTGTCGCCTTCGTGTTTAAGCGAAACATAAGCCTTTCAGGTAGTGTGTTAGCTTAATGGAGACATCCCGTTTTGTACATACCTGTGGGGAGGACAACCAGTTGTATTTGCTTTCCAAATTATTCATCGCGGAATCGAAATTATTCAGATACTGGTAACGCAGCAAGTGATCGTCGACTATGTTCCATTGTCGGCGTGCATATTGGAAAGAGCTGTTATTGCCCTCGCGGGGAAAGTCAAGCCACTGGACGACCATACAGGTGTTAGAAAGAGTCTGGGTATGACTGGGGTCACGGCGTTCACCTCTGGGTGCCCAAACTCATTGCCCTCAAAATTCAGATAGCCCTCACCACCAAGGGAGTGTACCAGTAACCTAAACTGATCAAATAACTGACCAGGAATGCATTCGAACTCAGCTTACCGTATCATCTTGTGCAAAGCGAGCCCACGAGCAATGACAGGGGTCATGGGGGTCAGGTTTGACATGTTGGTGTCTGGAATCAACATGCTCAGTTATCGAACCGACCGGCTAGTTCTACTTACACATTTCTTTATCCATTAGCCAAAACGCCAGGGTCTTGTCGCCAACCAGAGCCTGATCATGACTCTCAGCATATGCTATGCTCTTTTCTCCGTGTCTACGATTTGTCAAATTATGGACAATATTGCCCATATTCCAGTCGTCGTCGGACTTGTGCTTGAGAAGTTTGATCCACATGTCTGGAATAGCCATCGACAAGCGGTAATCGAACCCAATACCACCCCGGCTGACGGGAATACAGAGAAGCGGCATGCCAGACACATCCTCCGCTATGGTAATAATCGAGGGATAGAGTACATGCAAAGAGTCATTCGCCTATATTCCCTCAATAACCTGAATGGACTTCACGGAGGTGCACTCACCAACATCAGGTAAACGATAGCCTCGTCATCCGCACCAGAACCGAAATACTCGTGGTATCCACCGCTGAACCCGGTCCCAATACCGTGATGCAGATACATCATACTGGTAACCCCGTCGAATCTGAATCCATCGAACCGGTACTCTTCAATGTAGAATCGAAGATTGCTGAGCAAGAACCTTAGAACCTCATGCGAGCTATAGTTGAATAACCTGCTGTCCCAAAGCTCGTGTCGCCCCTTGCTTCCCTCATGGAAGTAGAGATGATCGCTACCATCAAAGGCATTCAATCCATCCAGAACATTCTTTGACGCATGGGAATGCACGACATCAAGGAGCACGATAACGCCCAAACCATGAGCGGTGTCAATTAGCTCCCGAAGTTCTTCGGGTGTACCGTATCGAGAGCTTGCCGCGAAGAAGCTAGTAACCTGATACCCAAACGCTAGAGAATCATCAATCAGAGTGCCGTGACGGCAAAAATGCAAACTTGCATGCATAGTAGGGATGCTCCATGATCGCCATCAGCTGAATGGTGTTGTACCCAAGCTTCTGGATTCGGGGAAGGATATCTTTCGTGAATTCTTTGTACGTTCCTACCCGGTATTCCGCCGTCGAAATACCGACATGTGCTTCATATATCTTAACAGATTGCGGTTGTGGAGGGCGGGGGTGTTTAAATTGGTAGCGCTGAGTTGAGGGCGGATTCCAGAATCGAGATTCGTAGGTCGCGGAATATGTTAAGTCTTGAGTAACCCGTTGGATCCAGGCAGGCAATCTTTCGATTCGGATGCCAGTAGGCAGAATCATAGATATCTAGCACAACGATGCATTCGTCAGTGTCAGTAACTGGGCGGTACGATAGACATACCTTCACTTTGGAGTCATGAGCTATAGCGGGTTGTCCCGGCGCCTCGGGAGGCAACACGATCTCCCATACCCCATACTTGTTCCTCGTCATTGGGTGAGAAAGTCTGTTCCATTGGTCTGTAAAACATCCCAACGTGAGACGTGAGCGCAATTAAAGAACGCAAACTCAAACTGAAATCCCCAATCAGGTTGGCCTCTTGAGCGTTTGGTGCCCACTCTCGGTACACTACACTTCCATCCTCCTTTACCGTAAAGCCCATCATCTCATAACCCTTCGTAAACGTTTCGTAGCCTCCTTCATGCTCAAAGATGGCATCCTTCCACTGCTGGAATAGCTTGTGGCGGCGCTCGATGGTCGGAATGAAGGGCTCTAGGTGCCTATCGACCAGGAGGACGTCTTGGGCACTGAATTGCGTAGACTTCCCGGACATGTTAATACTCTGACCGCAAGGTATGAGAGTAGGTTGGAGGCAAGGAAATGCAGAAAGGTACCGAGCATTTTTGCCTGCGCCCACGGTGCCATCTCCAAATGAGACAACTTGAGTGATATCGTCATATCCGAAGTTTTGCATTAAATGTCTGAAATAGGAAAGTTTCACAAAACACATCATCCCATCTTCTACGTGTACAAACAGCAACTGTCAACGAACCCAGCCCCGCTGCACCCCATAAGAAATAACATCCCCAGCAGATCTAGGCCCACTCGATGGTGCGACCGTTTTCCGACGCCTCTTCTGCCCCTTCCGCACTGAAGCAATGGTGTTCCCAAGCACCTCCTCAACCTCCGCGAGACACTCATAACACTCTAATTCATCATACCCCGTGGGCGACTCTGCCCGAGTGTCTCGCCCAGTCTGCCTCTTGTCAACGAGGAGCTTCAAGTGTTTCTCATGTAGTAATTTGGTGACCAAATAGTGCAGCCACTGTGACCAGAAGTGAATTTGTTCAACGCAGAAACAAAAGAACGGACGTACTCACCATTACGTTTGTGAAGGAATGATAGGACTGCCAGGCACCGCCGGTAAGGTCCCTCATCATCCGGTATATGTCATACTGGTAGTCGCCTGTATGTTTGGGTCAGCAGCTACGCCTGTGATTGGACGCGGCACCAGCCCACCTTCCCCTTCAAATATTTCGTCATCAAGAGGTGTCCAATAAGTCATGGAACCCTGCGCATCTGTAGCGTCCATCCTAGAAAGGCCCAAGTCGATGATGGTAACCTTGACGCCGAAGCGAGCATCGTCCATAGCTACTCGTAGCATAGAGCGTTTGTGTGTCGACTTTTTGACAGGGATACTCGTCACCAGAATCTGGCCCCAATGGAGATCACGGTGCTTCCATAAACTCGTTAGCTTAATTAGGGGAAACGCAGTCTATTTACATACCTCGAAATTTACCGAACGCTCCGCTTGTTCAAGAGCTCTTGCGACCTGCCAAAAGATGCCACAAGCCTGGTGCCAGCCAGATTTTGAAATGTTCTTGAACGCAAATAACTCCAAGTCTAGTCCTGCGTTCGGAAGTATGATAATGGCATAGACCTGTGCCAACCCAAAAGAGTCTGCGTTTACAAGTTCTCAACAGTTATGCAGGGATCAATAAGCTTTGGAGCTTACCCGGCCGCATACTTTCAGAGCCTTTTCTCTCGTTGTATTCGTCCCATAGGTCCAAGAGTAGGGACGGATACTTTCCTCTCACCACGTACGACTTCAGAAGTTTCACGAATTTATCACAGATCCCTCCGATTTCCCTTGTGACAATTATCTCTTTCAAGACATCCTTGGCATCACTAGGTGCCGGTATTTCATCCATTTCTAGATGCATTGACTCTTCCAACCGAACCGGAATAATTTTGAGTACCACATCGCCGATACCAAACACCTCCGAGTATGATGCTTCTCCAATCTTGCGAAATCTCGCGTCCCCGTCTTCTGCGGAAGACTGAACGACGGGATCGAATGGGAAGGTCTCGATAAATGCAGAGAACTCGTACGGAGAAATCTGTGCACATTCGTTCAAAAGTGGCACGAGATATTCCGGCTGGGTGTATGTTAAGTTGTCGGTTTCCACGACATCAAAAAGGTCTAACTGCGCCAAATCCAATGAGAGGTCTGCCTCTGTCGGGGTTGACGGTGTAGGCAGTGAGAGATGAAGTACTGAACGGCTCGAACTACCACGGATTGGTGTGAGTTGCCTTGGTTTCGCGATAGGTATGAAGGCTGCGAAACGTGACGAAGGTGTCGGCAGTACAGGATGCTTTAAAGGGGTCAGAGCGAGTGGGGAAGGGCTCGGAGGATTCTGGGCAAACTTGGGCTTTTGGTATGATGCAGGCGGCATCACCACCCCTACACGCGATGACTTCGGCCTCGCATGTGACTTCGCAAGAGGGATGAGAGACTTCTTGCATACGGTGTTTTCTTCATATTCGGACTCGTCAGATGAAATAACGATGGCACGAGGATTTCGATTCCGTTGCTCGACGACTGGTTCTGGAAAAGCATCTTCTGGACCACTGTCGTCACTGATTAAAACAGATGAAGCGCTGGGTTTCAACATTTTGGGAACTCCTTTACCCTTCCCAGCTGCAGTGGGCAATTGGTTCGTTTGGATTTCTGTGTGGGAGAGTCGGCGCTCTTGTGTCAATACATTCCCGGCCTCATCGAAAAGAAGTATGTCAACAGCAACAACTGGGGAGTGTTGCTTCAAGCTAGTGCGCGCGTATTTGATGCTAGATGCCTTGGATTTACCCTTGACACCAGGGGATGGTACATTATTTGACGAGCTGCCATTATCGGATCGAAGTGGAGTAAGGGGCTGACGAACGCGGGCGTTGGAGTCTCGCTTAGAGTGCGTTCGCTTCGTAACAGCGTCCTGGATTGCCTTTGGCTGCACACTTCTGCTGTGAACCAAGGGAAAACCCCTTGTGCAGTGGCTTGAGCCCTTAAGTCTACGAAGTCCCACCCGAGGCTTTGCGGGCGAAATAACGATGGTATTTTCCCTCTTGAGGGGTCGAGGAGGGAGGATTCCCACATCTGAAGGTGTTTCTGACGAATTGGCCGAATTTTGGTTTCGTCGATCTGACACATCGACGATCCGAGAACCTCGCCGACCGTATGAATGGACTTGCTTTGTCCTTGTGGCGAACATTTCCTGCCTCGTTACGTTCACGTATCGATATATATCTGTAAAAAGATTAATCGTCCTGGGCCGTTGAGTATTGTGCCGTCGAGAATATGCTTCCGCCGAGTCCGTAATGGACGTGATCAACACGACGCGACAGGTCACGTGCAAGTATAGTAGTTTCAAGCTACTGTGATGGTTTCGATCAGTCCTCATAGCCTATATGGCGCTTCCGCAACCGTTACGTGTGTCCATTACTCCTCCTGAACTAGAATTGATTGCATCGGAAGACTTGGTCGAGATAGTGCCTTTAATCTCAATGGAGAGAACAGCTTTCATTTCGGTTCAACTAATGACGCTTGTTTCTTTATAGCCTGTTCTCACTTGCATGCAATTTCTAGGGTGCGTATGGGCCACTACGCCCCCCGAACAAGTGCCGCATACCGCTCTGGGTTGCTATGAACTTGAAGCTAAAGAAAAAATGCCATATCGTTCCTCCTGACTGGCTTACAGTTGGTATGGCTTATCATGCACATCTTTCAGTCCGATTTGATTCGGCCTTAAGAGTTTTTGCAAGACAGGCTGTCGGAAGAAACGAGTGAGACGGAGTTTAGTCGTCTGCCTTTCCGCTTCGCAGAGATTGCTAAGGCCATCCTAGACGTGTAGGAGATTGCTCCACTTTATTATATCATTCCTAATTTTTTGGCTAGGGCGTCCGACGATGTACAGAACGCGGAGAAGGTTAGGACTCTATTGAAAGATTTACGCGAAGCACGCCAAGCAAAAAGTCGAGATGGCCTGGGTCAGATTGACCACAGTGAGCTTAGTGTACGTTTCTTTACCATTGCTGTGTTTCTACACTAAGCATCAAGGCCCCATAGTTGCCGAACCTATGTTCAATGGAGATCAGCGAAATCAGGCCTTACTTCGTGAAAGCCATGAATGTCTTTTCTCAACTTAGAGCCCAACCCACCTCCAGCGAGCGCGATGACACATAAACTATTTAAGCTCGCAGTGCTACAAACAAAGTATACGCCTTGCTCGTTCGGAAAAACAAGGACGTGTAGAACGAAATCAATAGACGAAGCTAAGCGTCCAGAAAAAACTAGTCCTAAGAGAGTTCCAGTCGCATCACATCGACGATCGGAGCTGATGGATCCGCTCTGAAAGGACGTGGAGTCTCTCCTGAATATCTGATAATTCCTTCAAAACCGTCGCCTCAGTTGACTAAGTGGAATTGTTTAATGATCAGAAATAGAATGCACAAATTGTAGAGGAGTATACCTGTGTCGTGTTCGGGAACTTCCTGATCAATTCATTGAAGGGCACTTTAGCGATTTGCAAGCCATACTCTGCATCGGGCCCATCAACAGCAGGGTCGACGACTGAAGGATTTCCAAAATCGATTTCGTCTTCCCCATTAAGCCAATGCATCATCCATGATCTCTGCGTTGATGAAGCTTCAAAGAAAGCAATGGCAGAGAGTGGGATGAAAAAGATAATAGTCATAACCATCCGATTGAGCTGTCCGAGGCGGTGTTAGCTATATCATATGTACGTACGACTTGTACCTACCTTAGCATATTGTCCCCGCGTGAGCCCAAGGAGTCTGAAATCCGTTAGTACTTTGCAATCAAGACTCAATTCGATCTTACTCTAATGGCGCGATAAAGCAGATCTCCACGAGATTGAATGGTGCAGGGTAAACAAATGTATCTGGGGCTCGGATCATTGCGACTGTTTTCCACGCAAAAAATGCCATGTATTCAGCCTCTGCATCTTCGATGACCTGCGGCGTGCATGAACTCGATAGCAAGACCGATTCGGTGGACAGTGATATTCACCTCAGAGTAGGCAGAAGCGAACAAAGAAATCAATATATTTAACAGAATCACTACTGTGGCGAGGTTCCAACTTGTCGTATTTCCTTATCAGCGAAAAGGAAGTATCGGACATACTCGCTACTCACAGGTAGTACAGTGCTAGCCGCGTAGGACTGCCAGAGACAGCTTCGTTTAGTAGAATTTCCTTTCGAAGGCCAACAATCTGACCTGTCTGCGAATTTTGCATAATTCGGAGATCTAGGCCAAGGACGTTAGGCAAAGCAAATACGCATGCGTAAACAAAGGAATTCACTGGAGAAGGCCTTGCAACAGAATATTGATAAGCTGTGAGAACTCGATGGTCACAATTCACGGTCTGAAACAACGTGCAGCTTACGGCAGACGTATCCTCAAGTTCGCCATCCGCGGCGTCTAAGGCATACATAGCCTGCACGAAGCCAGCACCCAGGACACATAGCAACTAGCACCATGTTACTTAGATCCCGTGACTGTAGCAACCGGACTTGTACCCACTGCAAAGAAAATACCTGACTCTTGCAGCATTCGCGATACACAAATTTGCATAGTACCCATGTACCTATAGCATAAGCGAGAGAATGAGACCATCATGAAGTGAAGTCTTCAATTCTTACTGAAAGCCGTCAAATACTGTTACGAGCTCTATACGCTATTTAGTAGGGAGTTCATAAAGTATGGAGCACAATCTCACTCATCCTGGGTAGACTGTCTTGAGTTTAGTTCAGGAGCAAGCAGACAAGCTCACCAGATAAATGGCGCGACAAAGCTCAGAATCTGAAAACTCTTCAGCCTGAGATCACCAGCCCGGCTTTGCGTTGCTTCCAGGCCAGTAATACGAAAGACGAACGCCAGCAGAAGCAACGTATTGGTAACGAATGCGATGACGCTCCAGAACCCAAATGATCGCCAGGATGCGTAATGGATGAGTTTGTACCACTTTATCGGTCGGTGAGATGTCATTTGGAGGTGCGATACAAACATACTCTGTGTAAATCTTCAGCATGATGAGAATCAGTAACTCATTGATTAGGGGCGCCTGCGGAGTCACCTTCAAAACAGAAGGCAAGCGCCATGACATACAGCACATACTCCCAGGGGTCAAGTGATACGTGAATCGGTTTTAGCCTCTCAAGGGGCTCCCTAACTGCACGACCGGAACATCAGACTCACGGATGTTGACTAACTTCTTTCTCACCAGCTTGTGAATATACACCCAGGAAGATGAACCAGACAATAACTCGGAATATGTTCTGATACCTGGATAACCACTCAGTCCAAATCAAATCATCAAGAAAGCCTGCTTACCGAGGAACTGACATGCGCGAGGGGTTTATGTGGCTCCAGAAGCCTCCATGTCGAGATTTACAGTAGGGTGCGTCTAGTGGAGCGTCAAAGGAAGCAGCAATATCACTACGAGTTATTTACACTGAATATCGTCGTGTTCATCGATAGATTGAACAAGAACGCCGTTCCAGAGCGAAGTCACGACTACAGGGTACCTCAGCGCTCTGAATCGCCTGATCAACATCAGAAACACTAGCCATCTTGAACTTCGCTAGAAGATAAAAATATCGTGCTTGAAATAGAAGCGATAGGCGAACGTGGGACTCAGAAGCGGGAAACACACCAGTGATTGTCAATAGCAACCTCGAGGACACTAGAGGCCTCACTGATGTCGCCGTCGCTTTCCCGATACTTATATCGGTTGGTGATCGTCGAAACAAGTCTGTCCGGTGGATTTTGGTGCACAATTCTGCGTGCAAGTACCTCGCAAGCGACAGCTTAATCAGTGCATTACGAATTAGTACCAAAAATGTTAGTGAGAAAGACATACCACGACCAAGGTTTTCCCCGTGGTTGGCGGGGTTGCGTCGTGCTTCATGAAGAAACTCTGAATGTGCTCGGAGGAGGCAGTATGGGAGCTGGAAAAAAAGAAATCATGTCTGTTCACGAGATGTATGAGATGGGATAGACTCACGGCATCTCCAAAATCGCCGGCAGCTTCCATATAGGACAACACGACCCGTTGTGTGATGATTCTGTTCATAGGATCATTAAGAGTCTTCACGTCAACTTCGAGAGGAAGCAGTCTTAGCGTCAGCGCACGCAAGCGTTTGATAAGCTCTGTAATCATTGTTATTTTGCCCCCTGGCAATAGCACGGGCCTGTTCTCGACGTACTGGTAAGGGTATCGGGAGACGGCCTTTTCCGCTCGGGGGAGAGCATACGAGCCTGAACGTCTTCCATGTCTTGATCATGAGACATCCTTGCGTATCTCCTCGACTTGCGTGTTCGGGTTGCGAAGCCCGTTGCCCTCCCTACTGGCCAACCTAGTACATTTGGGGTTGTGGCTGTGGGCAGCTCTTGCCTTAAAGCTACACCAGATGCCGGTCAGTACAGCGGTACTGGCAACGACGGAAACGATAATGCCAGCTTCTGTATAGGCCTATCATTCATCCCTGAATGAAGTTGAGGACGCCAGACAAGTGGGCAACATGTCCATTCTACCCATCAAGACCAAGATTCGTGGCCCGGCACCTGCTGGTACGTCCGATGATTACACCACGAATTCCAACCTCAGCTGTGTTTTTAGCTGATCCAGAACAAGCCGATATCATTGATGAGACACTTGATCTTTTTCGGGCGAACTCTCTCTTTCGAAACTTCGAAATCAAGGGGCCTGCGGACCGCCTGCTCATCGTACTCATTCTTTTCGTGTCTGACTGTCTGGCCAAGATCGGTACCGTCAAAATCGTGCCAACACAAATTGAGGCAGCCAAATTACTGAACACTCTCTCAGTGGATAGCTTCCCGATCCCCGGTGATGCCAATTTTGCGTTGAATGCTCACTACGCCGCCCCAAACAATCGCGCTGACGCAGGTAGGGGACATTAATCTGCAAGCCTACCTCCCTTCTAACACCTCGGCTAGATTATCTTCGCACCTACTTAACACAGGTGCGTCAGGAGCTGGCTGTTCGACTGGTGGAGCGGCTGTATGCAGATGGTAGCGGGAAGCCAAGCAAGTGGTGGATGGCCTTCCAGAAGAGACGATTCATGAACCGGAGCTTGGGTTCATAAAGTACAGCGAATCATGCGTGCGGAGCCTACTTCTGTGTTTCATGGCTCTATCGTATACTAGTGTTTTCTCCTTTCGTTAGGATTCCTCCTACCGTAGCCAATCTGTGGCATGCCATCCGTGGCCTCTGGTTTTCCCTTCCCTGAGTTGCCGTATATTCCCGGTATCCAGTCTGGATCCGACCAGCTCCCCACTGCAATGCCACGATCTCCACCCTGATCTATGAGACCCTTCAGCATACGCTGCTCCTCACGGCCTTTCCTGCCATCCGCCCGTTTTTTGGCTCGCATATATTCTAGCTGGTCTTCGCGAAGAATCAAGCCTTCGCCCGGTCCCGTCTTGGCAGATCCAGGCCGAGGGGCCGGGATCGAGTATTTCGTTCCACGTAACTTGAATTGAAAGTTCTTTTTAAGATGTAATTCCATGGCAGGGGTACCTGCAGTGGTATTTGGAGAGGAAAGTGTTACTGATGCTCTCAACAGCGTTGGATTCCCACACGAAGGGCAAAACTGCTTCGAGTTGTCCTTACATATTCTAATGGAAATCAGCGGTGTCGGAGATGGAGAAGGGCTGTCCTTACTTGAAGCAGGCGTGACACCTGAGCACCCAGGTTTTCACTTTCCGGATTCGTCCGCCTCCTATGCCAACCAATGCCAGACCCATTTGAAGCAAGACGTTCTGCATGGCAAAGTCCGTAGTCATGCATCCGGCTAAAAAAGGTTCATCATCTACTCGACGCTGCGTCTTTGTATCATCTCCCAATGAAGGAAGGAGTTCAAGAACTCGAGACTTGTGCAAAGCGGCATTGTCGGGGGTGATCCACTCTCCCTCCCCATCGTCTTCATCGGTTGAAGGCTCATCGTAAAGCGGCATTTCTGTCGTCGGTTCTGTAGACGTGCAAGAATCATTTCCAGAGCCAGAGGATTGTGATGCTTCCATGCTGTGAGGCTGATTCTCAGGAAGTGAACAATTTGACCGGCTGTTTATTGCTGAATACTTTGCCGCGCGGCTGAGATCGCCAATATCTTCTTCCTCGGTAGCCTGTGAGTGCACCAGAGGTGACAGTGATGGATTTGATCCTAAATCCGGACGCGAAGCCGAGGCAGAACTACGTACATTATCCACGATCGCTGCTTCTACGGAGGATTGTGTGATCTCTCCGATTCCACTGCAGTTTAACTGAACTACTGATCAGCAATATCTGAACTGCAATGAAGTTTCAGACAACCTTTTGTTTTTGTTCTTGTAAACTGGCATCCTCTTCGAGTTGGATTGTATGTGTCAGGGCGAGGACGCACAAATCTGCGTGGGACAGAACGGGGTAGTCGCCAGTCCTTTTCGCAAACTGTATCACTATCAGCCTGGTGAGCAGAGCATGCGCAGGTACGAGATCTTGCAAACAATACCTTGAGCGAGTGATGCGGGTTCAGGATTCCGGATGCTCACTCGGACACCCGTGGAGAGCCCCAGCCGCTCAAAGTGTTCCCGGGCCCGTTTATCTTTGAGCTCGTCCAACACCTGCGGGACGGTAAGGTAGTTGTCCGCCAAACCCCGCAGCGGAGACAAAGAGAGAAGTGGGCCTGAGTCCAGAATCAGATTTTTGCACCGTTGTGACATGGTGCTGGTAGTGATTAAGTTCTAGATATGCGTGGGAAACAGCGATCGACATAAATGCCAAAGCGAGGAAGGAAAACTTGAAATCGCATTCGCTATGGCGTTCAAACAGTATGTGATCAACCACTTCCATCCATGTCCCTTCATCCGACTCCTCCAGATACCGCATCGTTGTTCTCCCCGGAGATGGGATCGGTAGGATCTCGCCTACAGCGCCCTTGCTCCTGCTCAAATCGCGTTTCAATTAAGGTCCAGACGTTGTCGCGCAGGCCACGAGAGTGTTGGAACTTATCTCCGAGACATCGTCCGCCGCTAAGCTTATCCTCGAATACCACGACTTTGGGGGTTGCGCAATCGACAAGCATGGCGAACCTCTGCCTCCTTCAACTCTGAAGGCTTGTCGGGAGGCGGACGCCATACTCATGGGTATGCTTGACATATTGCGACAATTGCGGAATTCATCGTCGACCAGGTTCGGTTGGTGGTCCGAAATGGAGTCCAGACGCCAAAGTTCGCCCAGAGCAAGGCCTGCTCGGAATCCGTAAAGCACTCGGTCTGTATGCCAACGTCAGACCTGCCAGCTTTGCCTCCGACTCCCTGCTCTCCTATTCCCCATTAAAACCAGAAATCGCTCAAGGTGTTGACATGATCGTCATCCGCGAGCTCATCGGCGGTCTCTACTTTGGCCCTCGCCAAGAGCAGGGTGACGGGGACACGGCGTACGACACCATGGTGTACAGCGTCCCGGAGGTTCAGAGAATTACGCGTGTCGCTGCACAAATTGCACTGACTGCAAATCCGCCCCTCCCTATCCACTCGATTGATAAAGCCAATGTCCTCGCGAGCTCAAGGCTTTGGAGAAAAGTTGTAACAGAGACATTGCAGAAAGAGTATCCCCAACTTGTCTTGGATCATTACTTGGTTGACACTGCCGCAATGGTGATTGTGGCCAATCCTAAGAAGCTGAACGGGGTGATTCTCACCGAAAACATGTTTGGTGACATGTGCGTATTGTGTCCACTATTCCCTACGGTTGCACGATAGTGATCGCCTCCAGTCTTTCGGACGAAACCAGTGTCATACCTGGTTCACTCGGCTTATTGCCTTCTGCATCGCTCGCAGGAGCGCCGGCATCGCCTTCGGATCCATCATTCAAGCCCACCTCGGGTATCTATGAACCGATTCACGGTTCTGCTCCAGACATTGCCGGCAAGGGAATCGCAAATCCTGTTGGCACCATCCTCAGCGCTGCAATGCTTTTGCGTTATTCCCTCGGACTTGAAAAGGAAGCTCAGGCCGTTGAGGCTGCTGTTCGCAAGGTTCTCGATGACGAGAGCGTTGGCGGTTATGGCACGAGAACAGCCGACTTGGGTGGTAGTGCCACAACCATCCAGCTTGGTGACAAAGTGATCGAAGCATTAAAACAATCGTTTTGAGTACTCGCCGTACTAAGTAGTAGATGCTATTGTGGAGGACTCACTTGTATCAGTGAACGTGGAGAAATATCGAGCTGGAGACAAACCCTTTCAAAGCGCTGGAATGTTTTCACGCCTGGGATGCTTACAGCCAACGGATCTATCATAGTGGATGAAGTCATCAATCCGCTTTGCAGGCTCAGCGCCGAGCGCCCAGCCGTCGGGTAACCACGATCTAAGACCTAAAGACCTAAACGATGACCAGCATATTTTGCTTGCGTTCAACGTCCGTTCTCTACATAGGAGAAAAGATCCAGCACGTGAAAGTGAATGTCCATTACATGGCACAGCACGTCCGTAAGCCACTGAAAGTGCTACCTCCTGACCTAGAACATGTTCGCCAACTTGCTCGCAGCGACCCTCGCATCCAGTCGTTGCCGCGAAGGCTGCACGCGCATCGATTGCGACATACTTGTCGGTGCCAAATGTGCGAGGGGATCAAGGACTTGTTGCGTAGTCGTCGATGCTGACGGCGGAGCAGAGAGGGGATCTATACCAGTGAGAAGTTGACTTGACGTCGGGGAAGCGGGTGTGGAGGTTTGTATTGCACCGCCGAGTGGGCCTTGATGGAGTGAGGATGAACATGGGGAGGGACCAGCAGCCGAAGGCTCGAAAAGCGGCGGCGTAGGTTTCACAAACATGGATTGAGTCCCATCTCCGAAACGACCACCCTGCAAGGGACCAAAACTTGGCGCAGCCAATGGAGCGATTGAACTCCGTATGGTAGACGGACCTGCACTTGATGACTGCGGGACAATACTGTGCGGTCGGGAAATAGCTTGAACTGACGGTGATGTAGAAGCAGGAAAACCACTAGATGGTCGCGGGACGGGCGGTGCGGTGACTGCAGCCCTCATTATTGGCAGAGAATCCTCCTCCAGCGGTAGGATGACAGAAGGTTTTGGATAGCCATTAGGCTTGGGGGGCGCCACTTTCTGGTTGGCGGCGCTAACGTCTCCCTCGAGAGATTCAAGTTCCCTGAGCAACTGCTTCTCGTACTGAATAGAGGAACGCGCATGCTCAATCAAGGCAGTAGTGATATCGTCTGTCACTGTCTTGGTATGCGTCGCCAAAGCACGATGAAGGTTCTGAGAGATGCCATTAGCACGTTGTGCAAGTACTTGCTCATATTTGTTGGCCTACAAACACATTAATAACTAATATTTCACAATTAGAGTAAGCATTACCTCTTCCATCTCTTCCAGCGCTTCATCTACGCGTTCGGGTCTAATGTTAGAACTCGCTTTCAGCCTCTCTATATTCCTTCTCTTGGATATCGTTGCTTTGACAGCGGCCTGATACTCCTCCAAAACACTTGCCCGCTGGAGTAATGCCTCCTTAGCGGAACGCGCATTCATCCCTTGGTAGCCGAATGTATCCCCAATGACTACACATTCGCTTATGGATTGTGCCTGGTCGAGGTCTGCGAGTGTATGCCACGCCCTTCCCAGTTTCCGCAATGCACTCCCCAATGGCGGGTGAGCTTCTGAGGATGCGACATTCACCAACTTGTTTCCCATTTCAGCATGTGCATTGGACAAAGCTGTCACGACATTCAACGTTCAAAATTTAAAATTACGAACACGATAGAAACCGCTACCTCGCCTGGTTGCCGAAAGCTTGTCAATGGCTTTTGCAGCTTCAAAAAACTGTGTTTCAAGTTTGGTAAGCTCAAATCTGGCACGCTGGAGCCCCTCATCTTCGTCTGGTACACCACGGCGGATGATTCCAAAGCTAGAGCCAGTTTTCCGCCTTGGGCGAGGCATTGGTTGATAACCAAAATCGCTCTCAACAAATGACCGCAGGTCCTCGTCATGCATAACGATCGGGTCCTCGCATATGCGTGTCAACCATCTCTGCAACATGATTCGCACTAGGCGATCATCTTCTTCATCTGTCGGCGCTGAGGTTTGAGCAAGGGGAAGAGCGGGAATTATAGTGTGCGGACAGTTGCTGAGCAATGCGTCATAGAATTGTTGGAACTCGACGAACGAGCGAGAGATGTTGCGATATGTCGTGCCCGTAAAATTGGAAAGATTCGTCTACAAGGTCAGGAGATTTAGGAGATGGCATCGATAGTTCCATCGATACATTACCCACTTGGGCGTCAAATTTGAAGAGAACATCCCTTCTGTTGCGGTCCAACCCAGTAATCCGCACACGAAGATAAGGCTCGCTCTTTTCATATTTTACCCCATTAGAACCTACGGTAGCTTGAGGAGAGATAAGTCCAGGTTCGGGTGCGCCGTAGATTTTGGGCTCTTTTCCAAAAAGGCCGTCTGACTCTATCTTCTGCGTGACGACCGATGACGGCGAAGCGCGACGAAGATTGGGTATCGGGGAGTTTGGTTCGTGTGGAGTAGTCGGCCATGGTGGGATAGATTCATTGTCTCCATTGGCGAAGATGGAGCTTGTCGAGCAGAGCGGATCGGACATGGCAGACCTGCACTTGAACAGCGCCTGGGGCAGATAGACGAAGCTACCCAGACTAGCACACAGATTACATAATTACACGGTTTGTCACTCTCTATTTGTCAAGCTACAGGAATAATTTTTACTGTTTACATTTCCCCCCCGCCGACCATGCTTAAAGGTAGCATGTGGCCCATCCGTAATATCTTTGTCCGAAGGTACTTGTTCAGGTCTGCGCCCTGTGCCATATCCCCACCGAGCATGGTGGCACCCGCCTTGCGACCCTCAAGTATCCCTTCGCGTTTAGACGACATAGACTGGTACTGTGATGTCCATGACCTCGGCACCATCGGCACACGCTCAAGCACTCTCAACCCCTCCCTTTCAAGTGCCATAACCTTGTCTGGGTTGTTCGTCAACAGCCGGATACCTTCCCCTTGTTCCAAGCCCAAACCAAGGTCCTTCATTATAGCAACCGCAATATCATAGCGACGCTCATCGACCTCGTGTCCCAACAGAAGGTTGGCGCTGACGGTATCGTGCCCCAGGTCCTGAAGGTTATAAGCGCGAATCTTGGATAGCAAGCCGATACCACGACCCTCCTGTCGGAGATAGATCACAGCACCCCGACCGGGGATAGTTGCTGAGGATGATGTCGATGACTGGATGGGCTGGGAGATGAGACGAATGGCCTCATCGAACTGCTCTCCACAGTCGCAGCGCATGCTTCCTATGGTTTCACCAGTGAAACATTCTGAATGAATCCGGACGAGTGGAAGCGGAACGTCCGTAGAACGTCGAAACTGGCCTATGGGTTGGGAAGCGGTTTTGCTTTCAGGGGCAAGTCTCCCCACGTATGCACCCCTCAGTATGCGGTCTTCCTTGGTTTCATCACTGCTCCATATTGCGTCAAGAGAGTGGCTGCGTATGGGTGGTACGATGGAGTGACTGTCTGTGGAATATTGTGCAGGGTCAATTACAATTGCCAGATGCTCCTTGTCGTCGCGGTTGTTGTGATAAATATGTAAGAAGACTGTGCCGTGGGGGGTGGGTATACGGGTGCGAGCCATGCAACGAACCTGAACTCCCGATCCAGAAGACTGTATTTCACGTGGCAGGGGAATACTCGTCGGTTCAACGGCCAGGGATGATGTTGAAGGTGGTTCTCGTTCCCGAGAAACAGACGGCAGGAGGATGTTGGTCGGGTAGGATGGACTGATTGAGTGCGGGATATTCTCTTTTCTCGTGACATCTAGTGATTGTTCCTGGGCTTGTAGGCGCAACCTTCTCGGCGCTTGTCTACTAGCATATTGTGGTAACCTGTGGTCCGGGGCTGCAGCCGGATCACCCAGACGTTTTATTCGTTCGGGACTCCGGGAAAGCGGGAAATGAGCGGTATGGCCAGAGTGGTTACGGGTTGTGTGGGGGACGGATGCAAATGCAGCTGCGAAGATTAGGGAGTCAAGGGCTTCATCCCTCATGAAGTGAGATCGCCTTTCCGGTCGGGGACGGGGAAAAAGATCCTGTACAGCATCAGGCTCAGAAATAAAGCAGGACGGAAGGATTGGGGACTCTGCCAACGCCATAACGGAGCAGAAGAATTTACGAGGTAGAACGAGTGAGAGAAAACTCGGTTGCTGATTATAAGCCTGTCTGATGGAAAGACCTTGTCATCGTCACTACGACCTAGCACGTGACCGCTCTCACCAATTCACAGCCTTGGGAATAATAGTATCGGCTTTGCCGAAAGTGTTTTCGGGACGGCGAGCCCTAAAGCGGCGCCGCGCACAGAGGCTCTAGTAACCCGCTGGCAGCTTTGTGCGGATAGATGCACCCAAGCATCGAGACTGTGGCCGCAATTGACATTTCCCAGGCAAAGTAATTGTGTGACTGCGTTTCACACGGAGACTGG
>JBBPKE010000094.1:0-42956 GCA_038089095.1 Tylopilus orsonianus | reverse complement strand
TCTTAGACGATTGCTTTATCTACTGTTTCACCTCCTCAGGTGCTACGAGACCTGTCATACCCTTTTTCGTCATAACATATTTCACGGCGTATATAAGACATTGATTTCTGTGCCCATCACCTCAGTCTGTTGTTTCCCAAACACGACTGAGGTGAGTTAACATTCCTTACACTTGTAACCTACTTGAGCTGACATGTACATAGTTATTGCTCGATAGGTGAATACTATTAGTCCGTTGTTTCCCAAACATGACTGAGTTATTGCTCGATAGTCGTGCCCCCTTGATCCTGGTATATTCCTAAAATGTGATATATCACTTGCCAACCACTTCCTGTGCATTGAATTCGAATTTGATGGCATTGGTCGTGACTGGAGAGGTAGTGCCTGCCTTGGGGTCTACCGGCGGCGACTCGCGACATTCGACCAGTCACTTCTGCTATTCTCTATGGAACCCAATACATCACTGGGGTAAATTGGCCATTGCAAAAATAAGCACAGGGGAATGTAACTCCGAAGCTTAGCATAATAGCCATTTAGACCATACAGAGTACAAGCAGAGTACCTGTTATCCCTTCGCACCTTATTAGTACTAGTGAAAACCTGTGGCGCAGGCTATAAGCGAGCGGAATCAAAAAGCAGTGATGAGTGAAGAACCACGCCGAACGTTGAACGCGAACAAGTCACCTTACCGAGATCGGCATCGTCGACTTGAAACCCCATCTTGCTGGGTACTCTTTCATACTATCGGACACATATCTAGCCACCTCAGACACCACTTTTCGGTGGCAAAAGATGGTCTCAGAGACCAGTTTCCTTTGTATGAAGTAATACATCTCTTTGACCCCGCATCTCAGAGATCTAAATATGGGATACAGCTTCGGGCTTCATTTGGGACTTCGCCTAGACCTCATGGGAGCATCATCATGTGTTCTGCCACCTTAGGCAGCACTTTTTTTTTTTCCGTTCCCACGCTCTTACTGACCACTTCACCGCAAACTGGTCAATCAGACATCGCTTCTCGTCTGCCCTGCCTGTATAATCCCAATTCAGCCTAAACTGCTGCCTGAGGTGTGTCACTGTGTACCTGCACGGCTATGGGCATGGGTATGGATCACACTATTGTAACCCATGACAAACCCATAGCCATACCTATACCCACAGCCTAAACACCCATCCATGTCATTTATCAGATGCCTCTGCCCCTGAGCAGGCGATGCATGGCAAGAGAAAATGTTTGTGTTGGGTAGCCTTACCAACATGGATCATCCTTACCATCTCCGCAAGTGAGATACCTACGTGTCACGTGCAACCTACAGACACGTACCAATCTCCTCTCACACGCGAGCACCACGGTCCCCTCCATCCTAGATCGACCTAGCAAGCTCCCGCCAATCCATCCCCCGCACCGGCGGCACATACTGCTCAAACATCTTCAAATCCGACGAGTGCTGCAGTCCCCATTTGGTGTGTATGCGATCAGCACGTCCTGCTATGCGAGAAGAGTAAGACATAACCCTTGGTGTCCAACACCGTGTCTTTGGACATGGGCTGCGCGACGAGACAGAGTCAGACCTGCGTGCTTTCTGAGTCGTCATTGCCATTGCCACTATCACCGTCATCTCTGAGCAGCGTCCTTACTCGCTCCGCTCGAGCTCGAATCCGTTCAGCTTCAACACATCTATGTTCTCGATTGCCATCATCGTGTCCCCGCCGTCAAGTCCAACTCAACCAGTCTACCCCACTGTCATCGTCAACATAGCCCACACCGCCCATATACATGTCGATGCACCGAAACAGCTTTGCAACGCTATCACTGTCGTCTCCTGCAATGTCTCAAAGATCCACTTTTTTTCCGCCACATACTGATCGACGATGAACAAGTCCTCCACCTCCCCGTCTCCGTGTGCGTGCGCATCTCGCTTGCGTATGATGATGAACCCGAGATTGAATTGCCCCACGACGGTCATTCGCTCGAAATCGGCTTTGGAAATAGTCCGCGAGAGCCCAGCTGATGCGACTGTGTTCTTGGCGGCCGATCGGAGGATCATGCTTGATGAGGGCATAGGCGGAGGTGGCAATTTGGCGCGGGATGCAAGGCGGTTGTACGTGTCCAGGTAGTGCGTCCCAATGTCGATCAAGTTGACACGCGGCGTCACTATATGCTCGTTTCTCGGGTTCGTTTGATGGGTTTGCCTGACGGGGGGACATGGGTTCCCACCACCGTCGACGAAAACGCCCACTCGTCTTCCGATGGCATTCGGGACCGGACTTGATTGCAACAAACCCAGATCGGACGACCTGATTGCAGTCTGCTCGGGTCAGCTGGATGATGAGAGTACATGCTTTGTGCTGGCTGCTCTAGCGCTATATAGGTAAGACGCCTCCCCCCCCATCATCCTTCACCCACTCAGCTACCAGCTCGATCTGGGGTCACAACTCCCGTCATTTACTCTCCCAGTAGCAGCGGCTGCTAGATCCCTGAGCATACCTGGAAGGGAAGCGGTAGGGGTAGGGGTAGCCCCCTGACGAATCTTTTGCAGGCTCTAATCCGCACGTCTGACCCCGCTCTCCCCTGCCCATTGCTAGACTTACTGTACCATACTCCTTTGCCTTTGGCCCCTGCGAGTCTGACCCCGATTCTCGGAGACGGATGCCCAACAGACGTTTAAGTGGGACCGACAGCCCAGGAAACCTCACACACAGAGAGACTGAAGCCCACGCCCAGGTGGATACCATTCACCCAATCGTCTTCACCTTCATTGCCACATCACATCATGCCCAGTCATGTCGTCCCAATGGTCCAGTAGTGCGGATGTGACCATATGTACGTACATGAAGCACATACACAACTAAGGTTATCGAATTGATAACGACGCCATGGCGATCGCGGCACACAACCGTGATGATGTCGTCATCAACCCATCAACACAAGACGATGTGGCCACGATGGCCTCGCTGACCTCACCTCTCCTGGTGAGACTTCCGAATATCGACGATGGCTTGGATGTCATTCGATGTGATTGGTAAAAAGGAAGACCTTTAGATTGTTGGGATGCAATATACACAACATGTTAACCGGTAGTCCTTTCTCATTAGTGTTCAGTACAGCTATGTAATACAAATACCCATCGGTATACCCATCATGGATGTGGTAGTGGGTATCATATGTCGGATCTGCGACTTAACCCAGACCCATCTGACGGGTATAGACCCACTGCGGGTGTGGGTATGGGTACCACTCCCGCCGCCCGGGATTATACCTATGAGGAGCCCTACTCGGAATAGTCGAACCATGCATAGCGCTGCGACTCCGTCGGAGAAATGAGTCACCTTCTTTGCCACTGTTCCGCAGTGAACGAACACCAGGGGGTCTCTCCTCATCAGGGCCGGATGGTGAGGTGCTAAGGACTTCCCAGTGAGTCCAGATTGGTGTTTCATGGGGTGGACTGAACTTTGCGGACGCTGACGAATAAAATAAAATAAAAAAAACAGCAAGGAGCAAAAGATTAAAGCCGAAGATAGCACATAATATGATGCAAATGATCGCGCCTTTTGAGAGACTTGAAGCATTAGAGTACGGATAAGGTGTCGCAGAGATAGTAGTTGTGGTGGAAGTGGACGCAAAAGTGGAAGTGGGAGGGGTCGTGAAAGTGGGGTAGGTGTCGCTGTGGCAGACACGGACGTCGTCGACGGGGGAGATGTAAGGCCGCCCCAGATCCAGGCCCCGTCTGTTCTAAGGGGTATCTACAAAGAACGGCCTACCAGTCATTCCCTATTATCCAACCTCTCGGCGATTTCCAGTATTGGAACACAAGTGGCGAACCGAAGACAAGAGACCAGAATGAAATCATGCTACGAATACTGTCTCACCCATCAGCCAAGCGTGAAATGAACGCTGGTGGTCGTCTCGCAGTGCAACACGACAATATTTATTTAATACATATTGGCGAGCTCCCTCCACGATCACAGCATGTGCGAAAACGATCTATATCGCCCATTAGTCTACTCCATTCTCACATCCATCTGTATATCTTCGCCCCCTAACCCCTCGTTTTGCGCGCCATCTGCAAACACGATCACGGATCTGCTCGCCCCATGGCCCGATAAGGCCGACAAGCCAAATCCAGAGTCGATCCCACTCCCTCGCCCGCCCTGAATCCTACATGCATATAACTCTCGGATGTCCAGGATGAATCGAGGGGTTAGCGTGGCTAAAGGGACGGTCTGGGTGAAGGCTACAAGCACAATGTCCCATCCCACAAATGAAAATCCCCAAGTGGATATCGAATACGCAAGACCCCATGCCAGGACACTATCACGAAAGGCTGCCGTCAGCTCTATTTGACTTTGATGTATAACGGAGGTGGACGAGGAGAAGGGGGAGAGGAGAGAGGAACGTACACAAGGAAATAGAGAACACCTTGCAAGACAAGAGAGTTCATGAGTCGGCTGAGCCGCCACTGCTTCGTAACTCTATACATTTGGATGGATTCCCTTACAAATTGGATGATGACCAGAGTACACATCACTGTAGCATGAATTAGTTGAGTGAGACCAGCCGTCTCATTCCATTTGGGAAATCGATCTCCTTCAGAGCAAAAAGAGAGACTCAGAATCTGACCGACTTGTGCTGTGTGATGGGGTGACTAGTCAGCATACATATAATAATCAGTGATACTGACTTGTACACACCAAAGTCACGAGGTGACAGAATGCTGGTTACGATCATACCAATAAATATTGATATTACTTCTGCAATATATGATACTAATAGCACGCAGACAATCATTTTTGACCGGTTGTACATCGCCCAGATGCGTAGGATCATCACCACTGCAAATCTGCTTGAGCTTATGTTCTGGTAGCGGGTGAATAGTATGATTACTTACAGTCTGCTGCACATATATAAACAAAAAACGTCGCGAAGTAAGTGATGTAAAGTGCGTCGCCTTCAACTTGTCTCTGAGTGGTCATGAACGGTACAGCGTGTACTTACAACTGTTGAGTTGGCATGAATACCTTATGGTCACCGCCGAGGAAGGATCAACAAACACTCACATCTGTGTGCTCAACGAGACTGTTCAAGAGTCTTCCACCAGTAATACAGGGATGCCCACCTCTACAGGTCCGGGTATAAAAGATGACCCCACTTTCGAAGCAGTTAATTAGGTTGATCTACCACAAAGCCTGATTCGCAAACATACAGAGGGAAATAATTCTGAAGAACAAATCATGTACTGGCATTAAATAAATGGATTTCAGTGTCAAATGGTCCTGAACACACATAAAATTGCATAGTCCGAGATAGCGAACCTGCAAGAATCATCAACTGAGCAATGGTAGCGGCACAATGAGAGGTAATGAGGTGCTGTATACACACGAGAATGAAAAGGGTGGACACCCAGGTCCAGGGTTTATTCTGAAAACAATTTAGCAATGTGGCACTGGCTCGACAAAAATATTAGTCACGAACCCAAATGTATTCTACCTGCACCCATCGTAAGTCAGGGCGAGACTCCTGTATGGTCATTCTAGAATGAAAGATAATAAGCACAATACCTCTTTCAAGAACACGAGGACTGAAAAAACGGAAGATAAGCGCGGGTTTGAAAGGATGAGAAAGAGCAATACTGTAATCATATGTGATGACGGTAACAAGTGCAACTGCGGCTCCATCTATAAGATGACCGTTCCCGGGTGCGAATGGACCTACCTGACACATAATTATCCAGCATGATGGCTTTCACCTCGGACTGCAAAGCAGAATCCATGGTCTTCTTATTTGCGTTCTGAGAGAAAAGTATACCAGAGAAAGAGAAGGCTGCTAGTTTCTGGGAGCAGGAGACCTACTAGCTCTTAAATGCCGGCCCAGCGGGATGCTGGGAATCCATCGATCATCTTGTGATTTAATCAAGACACTTCGTCGTGACCGTATGTGATATATCACCTGCCACGCACTTCTTGTGCACTGGAATTCAAACTTGATGGGATTGATTGTGACCGCAGAGGTAGCACCTGCCTTTGCGTCCGCTGGAGGCGATTCGTGATATTTTGACCAGTCACGTTCACTATTCTCGATGGAACCCAATACGTCACTGGGATAAATTGGCTGTTGCAAAAATAAGCACGGGGGAATGTGACTCTGAAGCTTAGCATAGCCGCTCTGGGCCGTACAGAGTACAACCATAGTACCTGCCTTATCTCTTCACACTCCATTACCTCTACAGTAGTGGAAACCTGTGGTGCAGGCGATAAGCAAGCAGAATCAAAAAGCAGTGATGAACAAGAAACCACATTGAACATTGAAACCTAAAAGAGTCGCCTTACTTGGACCGTGATCAGCGTTGCCGAGTTGAAACCCCATCTTACCGGGCACTCTCTCACACTATCGGACACGTGTCCAACGGAAGCTTATGCGCATGACCTTCTGAGATATAATCATTGTTCGATCACGACCTTCAGCATGGCGGGTTTCTGCCGTGAAACCAATGAGGTCAAAGGGACGCCGTACATGGCGACCCTCATTCAGCTGCTCATCAAAGCTGGTGTCTGCATCAAGATACCTTTGTTGCTATACAGCAACGTCCAAAGTCTGTGCTCTCGAACCTAGTGATATCTTTCAGATAATGGCAAATGCGGTGCTAGTGCATGATGTTTCGTAAGTTGCGTGGGTACCTGCGTCTTTTAATGCAGCCTTTGAGTCACCGAGTACGGTTGGAAGAACTGCAAGCTTCGGGAGGAAATTGGAAAGTGAACACCTGAGCCAAGGCATGAGTATAGTGTCCATACCGGACAACTGAAAGAATATACTGTTGGAATTAGCAAGCGCGCGCGCAGCCACGAGCAGTACCGGGAGTGCAAGTTTACCGGTGTGCGCGCGGTGCACGCGCCACATCCCCTAATCTCCTCGCCACATCATATGGTACTCTTTTGTTCTCTGGTCTCGCGTATGTATGTTCTTTGTCATTGATACGTTTTCATTCATCGGGGCCCTATGAAGCCCGATATCCCCCTTTACTACAATACATTCCGTATCGTATATAGGAGTTAGCTTTTCATGGCTGTCACCTCAGTCCGTTGTTTCACACACGACTGAGGTGAGTTAGCATCTGTTATATTCATTACCTACCCGAGCTGACATGTATGTAGTTGCTCGATAGGTAAATCATTACAGTCCGTTGTTTCACACACGACTGAGTTGCTCGATAGTCGTGCCCTTTCCCTCCAAGTATATTTCTATAATATACTTCAAGGGGAAGCACACGACTATCGAGCAACTCAGTCGTGTGTGAAACAACGGACTGAGGTGACGGCTATGAAAAGGTATGTAATATATACGATACGGGATATATTGTAGTAAAAGGGGGATATCGGGCTTCATAGCGGCCCGAGGAATGGAGCATAGCAATGGTGAAGGAATGTACATACGCGAGACGAGAACAATAAGCACCATACGACGTGGCGAAGGGGCTAGGAGGTGTAGCGCATACGCCGCGCGCTTGCTATTCCGAAAACAACATCTATACAGGAATCTGGTCATAGGAGCTGATGTACTGGAAATCAAGGCCGTTCCCAGTAATGATAGCACAACTCTGCAAGCTCATGCGTGTTTCGAGTTATTGCTCACCAGCATGAGGTCCGACATCAACTTCAAGGTCATAAAGCCATCACGGGCGACTGTGCGCGCTGGCACTGTATTAGCGAAACGAGCGGGACAGGCAAGAAGAGAAGGAAATGGTCATTTCTAGCCCACAGAGGCATGGTAGAGCGAAAGCAAGAGATAGTTCACGCTCACTCAGTATAGGCCCACCGCCCAGCTCCCGCACAACCACATAAGAACGATCATGAGTGTCATATGTGAATACTTGAACGCTGAATGTCAGTATTTGGGCTAAGAGGTATCGTATCATCACAGTGTTAGTTGTCGTAAGAGCAAGTCATAAGGGTAACGCATGTCCGGGTATGTAGGTATCACAAACACAATAACAAGGGTGTGCAAGAAAAAGGTAACACCAGCGAAACAGGTGCACGACAACGTTCGCATGCAAAGGAAAAAAAAAAAAAGGCAATGTCAAGAATCCCCACTCATGTCCTCAAGCTCTCAAAGTCAAACATCCCCAACTGAAACTTGGTCAACCCGTCTTCCTGACTACCCTTATTCATCAATCTCGGCTCCGTACTGGCAGTTAACGCTGTCGTCGTTCGCGTTACTTCGGTATTATCCGAGCTGGTAGTTGCACCGACATTCCGAATCGTGGGTGTCGTCGTCGAACGAGCAAACGAGAGCATAGATCCCGATATCGACACGCGGCTAGGTATCGTCAGATGTTGGTATTAGGAGCTCCCCCAGGATTGAGAATCGACCCGTTTCCGTGGCTCCAAAGGTCGAAACAGAGGGAGACAACACCAGCTTGTCAGGGATTGAAAGAGGAAACAGAACCGGAACGAATAGAACCTGGGCTTACTGTCGGTACCAGGGGATGGGCGGACGGCCAGAAGGAGTTTAAACCAAAGAGAATTTGGGATTGTTTAGAAGACATGGACGCAGAACCGGAGGAGCGCGAAAGAGGGCTTATATTGAACCGCATCGAATGTAGTGAACCTCGATCAAAGAGAACCGGATGAAGCTGGTGGATTACCTGAGGCTGTCGAGTGCGTCGCTCAGTTATCAGCCGGCTGTTCCTCTTAGAGTAGACTCACTGTACCAAATGTCCCCCGTCGCTCGTCTCCATCGGATTCGCCTTCACCCGCACCGCTACCGTGCAAACCAGTCACCGATCTCCACCCTTCCCTCGCTGTCAGAGGTTCAGCATCGAGCACGTCAATTGTAGCGCTTGCATTGTTTGAAGATCCGGTAATGATGGAGGGCGAGTGGAGGCCCTGCGGAGGTGTAGAGCTGGGTGTATGCACTGGGTTTCCAGTACGCAGCACAATGGAAAGGGAAGGAGGTGCTATTATGTGTAAACGCTAACTAGGTGAGATAGATATGAGAAGCCATGTGGACTCGACGTAGGACCACCCTTGGTAGCAGTTTTTTGATGTTCCCAGGGTCATTCAGACCCGTTCCACTCTACAAAAATAAGTAATTATTGAGACCACTCCTGTCCCACCACTCAACGTCTGTAAAGATATCCATCCGTCTGTGAGCGTTACATCAACTACTCAAATAGCTCTGCCCATCCTTCCCCCAAACCTCCTTTGTAGTAGCACTTGTGTAGTACGCGAGAATGCTCCCCGCTGTCCGTATCTGTCGTGGGCATACCATCGGCATCTACTGGCTTCTCCCCTCGCTGAGCGGACCGAAACTGTTTATCACACTGTCACGGCTGCCATGAGACTCGAACCCATCGATTCCGAGACCCGGGTGAAACGGTGCGTCGTGATTATCGGCAATTCACTTTCCCTCTGCCTCGTCCACTTGTAGTGCGTACAGGACGATGAGCCTAAGTCGGTTTTTCCGCTCGAGCTCGAATCCGTTCCACTTCAATACATGCATGTTCTCGATCGCCACTGTTGTGTCCGGCGCCATCAGGTCCAACGCGACCGGTCTACCCTACCGTCATCCCCAACACGGCCCGCACCGCCCACACGCACACATGTCGATGCTCCGAAACAGCTTCTGCGACGCTATTACTGTCGTCTCCTGCGATGTCTCAAGATCCACTTTTTGTTGGCCATATGCTGATCGACGACGGACAAGTTGTCCATCTCCCCGTTGCCGTGCGTGTGCATATCACGCTTGCATAAGACGATGAACCCAAGATTAAATTGTTCCATGACGGCCATTCGCTCGAAATTGGCTTTGGAAATCATCCACGAGAGCGCAGCTAACGCGATCGTGTTCTCAGCAGCCGATCGGATGATCATGCTTGATGACGGCGTAGGCGGAGGTGACAATTCGGCGCCGAACACAAGGCGGTTGTACCTGTCCAAGTAGTGCGTCCTAATGCCAATCAAGTTGACACCCGGGGTCACGACATACTCGTCTCGAGTTCGAGGGCGGTTTGATAGATTTGCCTGACGGGGGGACATAGGTTCCCACCACCGTCGACGAAAACGCCCACTCATCTTCCGAGTGCATGTCGGGACCGCACGGGATGGGAACAAACCCCGATCAGATGACCCGATTGTAGTCTGCTCGGGTTAGCTGCATGATGAGAGCACATGCTTTGTGCTGGCTGCCCTAGCGTTATATAGGTAAGAAGCCTCCTCCTCCCCATCATCCTTCACTCCCTCAGCTACCAGCTCCATCAGGGGTCACAACTCCTGTCATTTATTCTCCCAGTGGCAGCGGCCGGTAGATCCCTAAACGGACCTGGAAAGGAATTGGTAGGGGTGGAGGTAATCCTCCAACGAAGCTTTCGCAGGCTCGAATCCGCATGCCCAACCCGGCTCTCCCCTGCCAACTGCTGGACTCACTGTACCGTACACCTTTGCCTTTGGTCCCTGGGAGTCCAACACCGATCCTCGGAGACGGTTGCCCGACAGACGTCTAAGTGGGACCGATAGCCCAAGAAACCTCTCTCATACAGAAACTGAAACCCGCACGTCGACGATGACTTGGATGTCATCCGATGCGATTGGTAAAGAGGAAGATTTCTTAGATCGTTGGAATGCAGTATACATGACAGGTTAACCGGTAGTCCTTTCTCATTAACAGCATTTAGCACAGCTATGTAATCCAAGCACCCATGGGTATACCCATCATGAGTGTAGTAGTGGGTATCGTATGTCAGATCTGCGACTTTACCCAGACCCATTTGATAGGTACAGACCCACTGCGGGTGTGGGTATGGGTACCACTCCTGCCACCCGTGGTGACACCCATGAGGAACCCTAATGTCAGTCGAACTATGCATGGCGCTGCGACTCGCTCCGTCGGAGAAATGAATCAGCTTCTTCACTACTGTCTCGCGGTGAACTAACACCAGGGGGTCTCTCCTCATCAGAGCCGGGTGGTGAGGCGCCAACGACTTCATAATGAATCGAGATTGGTGCCTGATGGGGTCGCCTGCGAGATCCTCGCGAACGGTGACGAACAAAACAGATAATAGAAAGGAGCAAAAGATTAATGGCCAAGATAGCACCTAATGTGATGCAAATGATCGCGCTTTTTAAGAGACTTGAAGCATTAAAGTACGGATAAGGTGTCGCAGAGGTGGTAGTTGTGGTGGAAGTGGACGCCAAAGTGAAAGTAGGAGCGGTCGTGAAAGTGGATGTCGTGGTGGGTGTCGCCGTGGCAGACATGGACGTCGTCGACGCGGGAGATGTAAGGCCGCCCCAGGTCCAGGCCCCGTCTGTTCCAAGGGGTATCTACAAAGAACGGTTTATTAGTCATTGCATATTATCCAATCTCTCAGCAATTTCCAGTATTGGAACACAAGTGGCGAACCGAAGACAAGAGACCAGAATGAAATCACGCTACGAATATTGCCCCACTCATCAGCCAGGCGTGATTTGAACGCTGGTGGTAGTCTCGCGGTGCAACACAACGATATCTATTCAATACATATTGGCGAACTCCCTCTACGATCACAGCATGTGCAAAAATGATCTACATCAGCTATCAGTCTACTCCATTCTCTCATCCATTTGTATATCTTCGCCCCTTAACCCCTCGTTCTGCGCGCCATCTGCAAACACGATCACGGATCTGCTCGCCCCGTGGCCCGATAAGGCCGACAAGCCAAATCCAGAGTCGATCCCACTCCCTCGCCCGCCCTGAACCCTACATGCATATAACTCCCGGATGCCCAGGATGAATCGAGGGGTTAGCGTAGCTAAAGGAATGTACTCCACGAGGGATGCAATCACAACTTCCCACCCCACAAATGAATATCCCCAGGTAACTATCACAAACAGAAGACCCCATGCCAGGGCACTATCATGAAAGGTTGCTATCAGCTCTATATGGGGTTGATGTATAATAGAGGTGGACAAGGAGAGGGGAGAGAGGAGAGAGGAACATACGCAAGGAAATAGAAAACACCTTGCAAGACAAGGAGGTTCATAAGTCGGCTGAGCTGCCACTGCCTCGTAACTCTATACATTTGAATGGATTCTCTTACAAATTGGATGATGACCAGCGTACACATCACTATAGCATGAATTAGTTGAGTGAGACCAGCTGTCTCATTCCATTTGGGAAATGGATTTCCTTTAGAGCAAAAAGAGAAACCCAGAATCTGAGCGACTCGTACTATGTGATGGGGTAAACTAGTCAGCATATATATAATAATCAGTGATACAGACTTTTACACACCCGAATCACGAGGTGGCAGAATGCTGGTTACGATCACACCAATGAACCCGGAAATTACTTCTGCAATATATGATACTAATAGCACGCAGACAATTATTTTTGACCGGTTGTACATCGCCCAGATGCGTAGGATCATCACCACTGCAAATCTCCTTGAGCTTACGTTCTGGTAGCGGATGAATAGTATGATTACTTACAGTCTGCTGCACATATATAAACAAAAAACGTCACTGACTGAGTGATATTAAGTGCGTTGCCTTCAACTTGTCCCTGAGTGGTCATAAACGGTACAGGGTGTACCTACAACTGTTGAGTTGGCATGGGTACCCTGTGGTTACCGGCGAGGAAGGATCAACAAACACTCACATCTGTGGGTTCAACGAGACTGTTCAAGAGTCTGCCACCGGTAATACAAGAACGCTCACCTCTACAGGTCCAGGTATAAAAGATGACCCCACTTTCGAAGCAGTTAATTAGGTTGATCTACCACAAATTTTGATTCGCAAACATACGGAAGGCAGTAATTCTGATAAACAAATCATGTACTGGCATTCAATAAATGGATTTCAGTGTCAAATGGTCCTGAACACACATAAAAGTGCATAGTCCGACGTAGCGAATCTGCAAGAATCATCAACCGAGCAATGGTAGCGGCACAATGAGAGGCACTGAGGAACTGTATACACACGAGAATGTAAATGGTGGAGACCCAGGTCCAGGGTTTGTTCTGAAAACAATTTAGCAATATGGCACTGGCTCGACAAGAATAATAGTCACAAACCCAAATGTATTCTACCTGCATCCATCGTAGGTCAGGGTGAGACTCCTATATAGTCATCCTTGAATGTAAGGCAATAAACACAATACCTCTTTCGGGAACACAAGGACTGGCAAAACCGAAGATAAGTGTATGTTTGAAAGGACGAGAAAGAGCATTACTGTGATCATATGCGATGACGGTAGCAAATGCAACTGTGGCTCCATCTATAATATGGTCGTTCCCGAGTGCGAATGGACCTACGGGTCCCATAATTATTCAGCATGACGGCTTCCAGTTCGGACTGCAAAGCAGAATCCATGGTCTTCCTGTTTGTGTTCTGACAGAAAAGTATACCAGAGAAAGAGAAGACTGCAAGTTTCCGGGGAGTAGAAGACCTACTAGCTCTTAAATGCCGGCCCAGCGGGATGCCGGAAATCCATCGACCATCTTGTGATTTACATAATCAAGCCACTTCATCGTGGCCGTATGTGATATATCACTTGCCAACCACTTCCTGTGCATTGAATTCGAATTTGATGGCATTGATCGTGACTGCAGAGGTAGCACCTACCTTTGGGTCCGCTGGAGGCAATTCGTGACATTCGACTAGTCACGTTCGCTATTCTCGATAGAACCCAATACATCACTGGGGTAAATTGGCCGTTGCAAAAATAAGCACGGGGGAATGTGGCTCTGAAGCTTAGCATAGCCGCTCTGGGCCGTACAGAGTACAACCATAGTACCTGCCTTATCTCTTCACACTCCATTACTTCTACAGTAGTGGAAACCTGTGGTGCAGGCAATAAGCAAGCAGAATTAAAAAGCAGTGATGAACAAAGAACCACATTGAACGTTGAAACCCGAAAGAGTTGCCCTACCTGGACCGTGATCAGCGTTGCCGACTTGAAACCCCATCTTACCAGGTACTCTCTTACACTATCGAACACGTGTCCAACGGAAGCTCGTGCGCACCACCTTCTGAGATATAATCATTGTTTGATCACGACCCTCAGCACGGCAGGTTTTCTGCCGTGAAACCAATAAAGACAAAGGCACGCCGTACATGGCAACCCTCGTTCAGCTGCCCATCAAAGCTGGCATCTGCATCAAGACATCTTTGTTCCTGCACAGCAACGTCCAACGTCTGTGCTCCCAAACCTTGTGATATCTTGCAGATAATGGCAAATGCGGTGCTGGTGCATGATGTGTCGTAAGTTGTGTAACCATCTGCGTCCTTCAATGCAGCCTTTGAATCACCGAGTACGGTCGGAGGAACCGCAAGCTTCAGGAGGGAATTTGAAAGTGGACACCTGAGCCAGGGGGCAAGTATAGGGTCCATACCGGACAACATTTGTACAGGAATCTGGCCATGGGAGCTGATGAACTGGAAGTCAAGGCCGTTTCCAGTTATGATAGCACAGCTCTGCAAGTTCATATTGCGCGTTTCAAGTTATTGCTCACCAACTTGAGGTCCGACATCGACTTCAAGGTCATAAAGCCGTCACGGGCGACTGTGCGCGCTGGCACTGTATTAGCGAAACGAGCGGGACAAGCAAGAGTCGGAGGAAATGGTCATTTCTAACCCACAGAGGCACAGTAGACCAAAAGCAAGAGATGGTTCACGCTCACTCAGTATAGGCGCTCCGCCCGGCTGCCGCACAACCACATAGGAACAATCATGAACAACATATGTGAATACTTGAACACTAAACGTCAGTATTTGGGCTAAGAGGTATCGCATCGTCAGTATTAGTCGTCGTGAGAGCAAGTCATAAAGGTAACGCATGTTCGGGTGTGAGGTATCGCAAACATAATGATAAGGGTGTGCAAGAAAAAGGCAACGCCAGCGGAACAGGTGCGCGACAACGTTCGCATGCAAAGGAAAAAAAAGAAAAGGTAATGTCAAGAATCCCACTCATGTCCTCACGTTCTCAAAATCAAACGTCCCCAGCTGAAACTTGGGCAACCCGTCTTCCTGACTACCCTTGTTCATCAATCTCGGCTCCGTACCGGCTGTTAACGTTGTCGTCGTTCGCGTTACTTCGGTATCATCCGAGCTGGTAGTTGCACCAGCACTCCGAATCGTGGGTGTCGTCGTCGAACGAGCAAACGAAAGCATAGGTCCCAATATCGACAGGCGGCTAGGTTCGTCAGATGTTGGTATTGGGATCTCCTCCAGGATTGAGAGTCGACCCGTTTCCGTGGCTCCAAAGGCAGAAACAGAGGGTGAGACAGCACCACCTTGTCGGCGACCAAAAGAGGAAAACGATCCGGAACGAACAGAACCTGAGCTTACTGTCGGTACGCGGGAATGGGCGGACGGCCGGGAGGAGTTCGAACCAGAGAGCATTTGGGACTGTTTGGAAGACATAGGTGCAGAACCGGAGGAGTGCGAAAGAGGGCTTAGGTAGGACCGCATTGAATGTAGTGAACCTTGATCAGAGAGAACCGGACGAAGCTGGTGGATCACCTGAGGCTGTCGAGCGCGTAGCTCAGCAATCAGCCGGCTGTTCCTCTTAGAGTAAACTCACTGTACCAAATGTCGCTCGTCGCTCGCCTCCATCGGATTCGCCTTCACCCGCACCGCTACCGTGCAAACCGGCTATCGATCTCCATCCTTCCCTCGCTGTCGGAGGTTCAGCATCGAGTATGTCAATTGTAACGCTTGCATTGTTTGAAGATCCGGTAATGATGGAGAGCGAGTCTCGCCATGCTCGTGCGTGAGAACCTTCCAGCCCTGGAGGCGCAGCCACACTCCTTGTTGCTGCTGATGTACCTCCAGAGGCAGCAAATGGAGAAGCGGGTTGCGGAACAGGAAGATCAAGTACATCCACCCCTTGCGAATAAGGAAAGCTTCCTCGGCTCGCTAATGAGTCATACGGATCGCTCAGAGCATATGCAGGCGGAGCTCCCACTGGCATTGGAGGAGCGAAATCATTTGACGAACCCGGACCACGCCCGTTGGCAGGTGTCGCTGTACGAGAAGGAATGGAGACTGGGGTGCCGAGACCAGAAACAGCATCATGGTAAATTGTGTTGCCGGATATAGCGCTTTTGGTACTGACAGAAGACATGGGGCGTTCGCCCTCGATGGTGAGACCCAGCCCAGCCCGGGATCGAGTACGCGGTGCACTCAAGAACGATTGGTTAACCTCGGGATCATCAGCGCGCACACGGCCATTAGATGACCTGGAGGTGTGCCGAGAAGCGGAGCTTCCAAACCAACTCCTCAGCCTTGAGATTGAGCCGAGCCCAAGGCTGTTCCTCCAACTACTAGGCCCAGGAGCAGGGCCATCATCCCCAGGTATACCCGAAGAGGCGTCTTCTTCAGACGGGGATCGCGGTCCCAGCTCCTTTACCTTGACCCGACGCGCAGTGTATACTTTGGAGTCTTCCGTGTCGCTCGCAGGGTAGGATAACGTATGAACAGACTTTTCCTTCTCGTTCAGAGAAGAAGGTTTTCGAGCGGATAGGCCGTCAATGTCAAGTGGCGGTGGAGGAAGGAGGGGTGAAAAGACTTCGGGAAGTGATAGATCGCTCGGACGTTGAATGCCATACATTCGCGGTGGGTTCGCCAGTGCTTCGTCGTCAATTTTCAGTAGTTCACCGGGGGGCATGATATATCCTGTCATCTCGCTGCTTGGTCGTGGAGGAAAGTGAGGGTCGTCACGGTATGCTTGCCCGATAGGACCACCACCAGGAAGCAAGACACCATAATCCGTAACGGCTGACGAGCTGGTATGACCGGAATCGCCCGAACCAGCACTCCCAACAATCTGCGGGGGTGCGGCGCCGGGAGGAAGAGAAGCGATATGGCGAACGGTCGAACCATGCATGGCGCTGCGACTCCGTCGGAGAAATGAGTCAGGTTCTTCGCCACTGTCTCGCGGTGAACCAATACCAGGGGGTCTCTCCCCGCCGAGGCCGGGTGGTGAGGTTCCAACGACTTCCCAATGAGTCCAGATCGGTGTTTGGTGGGGTCGATTGCGAGATCCTCGCGAACGGCGACGAACAAAACAGAAAACGGCAAGGAGCAAAAGATTAAAGCCCGCGATGGCACCTAATATGATGCCAATGATTGCGCCTTTTGAGAGACTTGAAGCATTAGAGTACGGATAAGGTGTCGCAGAGGTAGTAGTCGTGGTGGAAGTGGACGCAAAAGTGGAAGTAGGAGGGGTCGTGAAAGTGGGTGTCGTGGTGGGTGTCGCTGTGGCAGACATGGATGTCGTCGTCGACGCGGGAGATGTAAGGCCGCCCCAGGTCCAGGCCCCGTCTGTTCCAAGGGGTATCTACAAAGAATGGCTTATCAGTCATCGCCCCAACGACGTCATTGCATTCTTCCATTATCCAAGTTCCATTCCTTGGATAACGAAGCTTCTTGGGAGATGGTGCCCGCTCGGGCTGTGCGCAGCAGTTGCACCAGGGTACAGGAGGAAGAATAGGAGAGGAAGCCATAAATGCTGTACTCACACTGGGCCCGTAGTACGTTAGAGGCAGTTCCAACGTCGTCGTACTCGTCGCAACAGGCTGCCCATTCGCGTTCGTGACGACGATCGTCGAGAGTGTCATCCACGAAGGCAGTTGCTGTGTGTTTGCCATCTCGGGTGGCGAATTGTAGCGCAGAGGTTCAAGGAGAGATAAGAGCACACAATGAACAGGAAGATGATATTTAAACAACCAAGCGAGTTATAGGTGGTTGTCTTGAATAGCAAAATGGACGAGGGAATGTATGGACTCTGTAGAATGAAGAGAACCGAAATTAGGTTCACCGGATCAAAAGAAAGAAGATACGAACCTGACGAGTCAGAAATATTGAAGGAAGAAATTGTTGAAAATGTTTGCAACCGTGGTGAAAGAGTACAAAAGACAGAGAAGAAGCGGGAAGGGAGGGTCTCCGAGAGAGAAGAGAGCAAGTGCAATGGGCTTGACAGTGGGAACAAAAAGAGCCGACGCGGTTCGTTTGTCACGTGTGTTGATTTTGGGGGCACAGCCCTTGGACTCGTTTGCGTAACCGAACGACTCGAGCCTGCATGCTACAGTTTTATCAGTGGTACCATCACCCAGCCAATGACCAGATGGAATGCCGCGAGCAGCGCTACCTACTTTCCTTGATGGCAGGTGTCAAACAAATCGACTTGCGCTCCAAAGAGGGAGTCCTCGGGCATCCGGAAACAGCGCCGTGCATGTCGCAAGCATGTACTATACGATAACTCCTGTCCAATTCTTCCTCTAGTTGTCCAAAATTGTCCCAGTTGACAACGACACATGCTCGCATACCAAACTGCTGGGCCATTATCAACGTTCAAGTAGAGTCACGCCCTCTGACTCTGCCTCGTTCCCAATTTTGAGATGTTTTCCCTCACGATATTTCCTTTTCCTTGGATGATTTCGATATTCCGATTCACCTCTGCTCGCCTTCCGTCGACCGACGATATCATGTTCGCGTATGCCATGACTTTTTCCCTTCATCATGGGTCAAACACGTTACAAATCGATGCTCGACGTGTCAAAACTTACGTCAGGTGATCTTTGACCTATGCCACAAGCAAGGTATACATATACGATTAGACACAAGCATTACCTTATTGGTACGCACCATGTCTAGGATTTTTGCATAGCTCTGAGCAAATTCTGTCCAGCGCATGAGCTTGATCGAATCAAAGTTGAAGGAAACTACCATCAGCGCCTTTCAGCCACTCCTCCGTTGTGCACTCTCTCCATCGCTTCCAGCTTGCTTCAATCTCCTCAAGGCTGATAAATTCCTCGATATTCTCGAAAAGTGATCCTGCGACCAAGGAAGGGTCGGGCATATTGACCGTTGTTGCTGGTAGCGCAGGAGTCAGAGGCTCATGAGGAATAGAAATTGGAGAATATTCCTGGTGCTGTTAACGATCATCCTACGCGGAAGAGACACGCTCATATGTGTGGTCACTCACATTCAGACTGTGCTGCACCTGTTTCATTCTCTTTGCGGATCCCTGCTGATGTGTTTCGATGATTTCAGGACACACTCCACGTTTAGTCCCGCCAAGGCTCCTCTGCAAATTATGATTCCCTTCCATACTTACCTCTGCCTCGGTCATTGCTCCTAAGGGCCTTGAAGAACGCGCATACAGGCCATCGATCTCACACCCTTCGACCCCCGAATTTTCGCCAATTCCGCCGAACGCATAACCAGGCACGGGTGCGGCCATGTCATGCTCCAAGCTCGAATAGACCCCGCCGGTGCTCCTACCACCCCAAGGCCCCTCAAACATGCGCATATACCCACTTCTTGCAGTTCCGGCGGCAATGCGCACATCCACCTCGTCGGCTGGCTCCATAAACGGGACACTGCCCCCATCCGCGTTCCCATTAGAACATACATCTTCCTCTCGATTCTCCGAGAAAATCCTAAATCCCTTCTTGAGACCCCTCGGCGCAGACATTGGCGTCATAGGCCTTGCAGAGTCGAACGCTCCTTGCGCGACGGTTTTCCTTGGGGTTTGTCCAGGCCCAGTCTGTTGCGCCGTCGTCGGATACGGTATAATCGATATGGGCGTGGATGTCATCTCTGGCCTCAAAATCCCATCAAAGCTCTGCCTGTTCACGCTCGTATTCGCCCGTGCAAGACCTGGTCCTGGCGTCGGACCCCCTGCTTGCGACGCGGTATCGGTTTCGGTGGTTCTCTTTTGACCTAAGAAGGCGGCGATTGATCGCGGTTTGTTGTTCCCGTTAGCAAACAAGTCTTTGACTCCATCTTGATTGCGCCCGTCTGTCGGATGAGGGTTGGGCTCGGACGGCGGCACGCTGGAGGGTGGACGTGGTATAAAGGCCTGGCGGGCGCTCATGTTGATCAACGGCAAGTGCCTCTGAGATGTAAATGTGGGCCGACGGTGGGCGATGGACAGGAGGGATGAGTAAAGTGACGGTTGGACAGTGACACAATCATGAAGCGTATATAAAGGAACGGGAAAGTTCGTCACGTGGTATGACGCTGTATTGCTCGTCAGATCGGCGCATCAATGTCAGATCCAGTACTAAGCATTGGTCGACATTTCATTTCTGCGTGCCTTTAGATTTGGGATATCATGCTTCAACTACCACCACCGCGCTTACAGGAATCAAGTGCACCACCTCAACGCCGTCCTACACGTGCCCCGAGTCGTCGAACGACGACGACCCGCCTCATCTGCAAGTTGCTCTGCCACACGTAATCTATTCAAACCCCCGCTTTTACCGCGATAAGAGTGCGTCATCATTCTGACTTGATTACCAGTAACCCCCCTTCAGTATATACTCTCTAGATCGTGCTGAATACGAAAGCTTGCGTTCTATGCATCAGGCGCCGTAGCCCCGCAGCATCGCTGTTATTCGCCTATTTCTCTACCATCAAATGGCGAGCACAGCAAGAACAATGGTGGTGTAGCCCTTGAGCTCTGAGCATTCTTGTCGCCGCCAACAAAACAGCAAACAGTGCGTACAAGAAATAAGCCCTGGCATACCTGGGATCGGAATCCGGTCGTCGTGTCGTTTCCATGGTTTATTCCATATAGAACACAAGATACTCTCGCGGTGACCGGGGCCGATAAGAGGGCTCATACTATGGCCTCACCTTGATTCAACAGTTTTTGAGGCTTTGTACCAGTACTACAGACGCGGCTTTGTTGCAAGCTCGCGTGAGCCCAGCCCAAGTCTACTATGGCATCAGACAACAACGGATCCATTGTTTACAATTTTGTGTAGTACGGAAACTGTCGATACGCTATGAGACATTTACGTGCCTGCTTAATAGAGTACAACGGCCGCCTGGCGAAATGGCATCGCGTCTGACTACGAATCAGGAGATTGCAGGTTCGACCCCTGCGGTGGTCATTTCATTTTGCTTCTATCACGCTGAATGTTCAGCGACTTCATTAGAGCACATGAATTCAATTTCGTGTTTTCGTAAAATGTTGGGCTTGGTGGAAGTGATCTGTTGGCAGAGTTGGAGGTTTGGTTGCCTGGATACACAGCATGAGTACTGATTCACTCAGACGATGGTTTGATGGTCACCTATATCCAGCATTTCGCTGCTCCCGAGTTATTTGCAAGTCTTATTCTACTACTGGCAAGCACAATCTTGGTCACTATCAAGTAGGGCCGACGAACGTTCCAAATAATGCCTTGTCTACTTTATGTTCGAACCCTTTCGTAAGTTGTGTTGCGTCACTGTCCAAGTAGCCACTGCATTTTCCCACAATAAGGGTTCCAGCTCCAACATGGAAATTTCACAGCACTCGCCGCAGTGCATTTTCCCATCTGAGGTCGTCCCTTTCTCCCGTTCGTCAGCGAAATTTCCACCTCCGCATGACGCAGATATTGACGTCGGCGTCATTTGGAAGCCCATTGCTCCCGCTTATCCGGCCGGTACTAACTACTAACCGAACTCTCCTGGCTTCGTCATCTAAAGATTCGGTGTAATCGATGCTTGGCTCCCTTTACTTGCTCCCGAGCCGTGTGGTGCATGTTCTAGAACCTCTCTCTTGGCCTTGGAATGGGCCTATATAGCGCCTGGCTAACCGCGTCATGTGGCTCGAAACGGGGAGAACACCATAGCTAGGATGCGCACTCAGTGCCGTGAAAAGCGTCGGTGATGATCCCTCTCTGGACTAACCAATCTCAGCATGATCCACATATCTCCCTGGACCACAGTTCTGTACAGTTTGTCGAGTTCAGCGATGCTTGGGACTCGTAGCGGTTTCAACGAGCTCGAAGTAAAACTGGCGCTTGTGCGGTGCGCTGGGATACCGACTTGGCATATTGTGAGTATCTAATATTCCATGGTGTGTACAGTAGGCGTGTCTTTGGTGTGCGCATATATCCATATCCCTTTTTAGCTGCCTTGATTCTGCGACGCTGGATTGGGTCAGTTGTACCTTCATCGCCGCGCGTTCCAGACACCAACTAGTTAGTCCGGTAACATGGATAGGGCTAGTTATAGCATGTGTTCTGTTGCTGTCGGTCCTTATTCACTGTTTGCAGCTCTACGGCGGCGGCGATGGGTATTGGTAATGTGCTAGACACCTCTTCATCGCATATGTCTTGTGCTGATCTCAAGGCCATACTTAATATTGTTCCTTGGTTAAACATTGAGGTCTCTACAGCTGCGGGGTTGCAGAAGATTAATAGCCAGGAAAACCGGATATCTTTATCGGGTGATACGTGGGCTATAAGCGTACAGCACTGTTGCGCTTTCTGATACAATAGAGCTCATCTCCCACTGTCCAGGTCATTCGATCGCTATACTATGTAGTCTTGAGTGCAGGAGTCTTCCGTGACGTTGATTCCTCCCCAATGAGGGGACAGCGCCGATCCGATCTTACTGACATCGCCAATACAAAGTTATCTGCTATAAAGGCTGCGCGACTACCAGTACCAGTTTAAATGAACGTGGGAAATAAAGTCCGCCCTTAGCCCAGATTTCGGTTTCTCCATTACCCTCAGGCTACTTTACACGCACTAGTAGTTGGCGAGGATGAAGTTCTTACAGGGTTTGTTTCAGACAAAGGGTACGTAAAAACCATGTTGCATGTGGTACTAGTTTGATGCTATGCGTTCACTCAGACACAAAGGTCGAAATAGAAACCAGTTCTAAAACACGAGCGCTAGCCCTCCTACCTGGTGAAAAGGTTTGCATCGTTAGCGGAGAGGAGAATACGGCTCAGTTATACCGTCTGAAATGTGACAAGTTGACGGGATCTCCGATGGAGTCAAACAATGACATTCTTGCCGTCGCCGCGTCCAGAGACGGACGTCGAGTCGTCACTGGTACGATCAATGGATTTACGATCTGGAGCAGCGCAGAGGAGGTCCCGTTTCAGGTAGTACGACATGCAATTGGTGGAGTACGGACCGTCGATATCTCGTCAGACTCAAAGTGGGTTGCAACGGGATCAGACGCCCGCACGACGGACCTGTGGGATGCGTCTACGGGTGAAAGGCGCCCTGGTCTCGGACAAATCAAGCACGAGTATAACGTGGTGGCATTAAAGTTCTGTCCTTGTGGCGAGCGCATTGTTATAGCCACACTATTTGGCTCGATCCGAATTTTCTCCACGAGCACGGGGGAAAAGTTGCTCACTATCCCGGCTTCGGTCAGGTTCACCCTCGACGTTCCCACCGTCACGCTTGCTTGGTTCGCTGATCGTCCTCAAATCTTTGCCTTGTCCCAGAGTCGGGTCAAATGTCTCAGTGCTGACGACGGAACCATGGTCTACCAATGGTTTATTCGTGATATCAAGCATCCCTCGTCCATTGCCCTATCACCGAACAACAAACTCATCGCATATTCTGTGAACAATTCCGTCATACTTCGAGACACAGATGGCGGAACGCAAATCAACCATACTCTCGAGCACGAGGACATTATATCATGCCTCACCTTTTCCTCCGGAAACGATTTTCTTGTAATCGGCGCGGACACAAAATTCGTCATTTGGAATCTTCGGAAGCTTGTTGACAACACCGGCTTCTTCAATGTATGTGCTCTTGTTCCCATGAAATTATGTGACCTGATGGCCTGACGCCAGATCACCATCGAGCACGCTGAGTCATGTAAACGTCACAAAGAGGACACGACTCAAAAGAAACCCTCTGTAAGCTGCTACCTGTAATTCTGCTGGAACCTTAGTCATATTACACAGTCCACGTTTTCGTTACCCCTCATGAGTGTCACCAATGGAGCAGTCAAAGCATGGCTCCACGGCTTTTTAGATCATGCCGAGGAAGTACTTTCAGCAGAAATCGAGAATTCCGCGCCAGTGTCTGATTATAACATATTTGCCAATCGGGCTCTTGTACGAGGACGTATGGGAAATTGGAGTGGGGCGCTAGAGGATGCCAACCAGGTAAACTTCTAATGACTCTCAAATATGCATGTTAACATGAGCACACGATCAGTCTCTTCGCATTCAGCGATCATCGATAGGCTATATTGCAAAGATAATAGCCTTCATTCGACAGGGGAATCATAACTTGGCCATTCAGGAGATCCCAGAGGTGCTTGCAACTTGCTCCTTAGATAAGGACAAATTCTTTGTAAAAGTAGTTCAGGTTTGTGTCTGGAATCTCATGGTCTTAACTGTTTTATTAATGCCTGGTGACAGGGCATCCTCTCTTGTTTATCTGGGGGGTATGATAATGAAATACTTAATATAATGAGGTTGGATATGGATTCAAAGAATCAAAAGCTACTGTTGCTTGTTCAGGTATTGTCTTGTGTAATCATATCTACTTGTTATTTGACTCAAACATTTATCTAGGCCAATATGCACCTGTTTGCAAAGCAATTTGATCATGCAATGGTGTCTTTTCGAAATGCAGAAATGCCCATAATGTTTCCTCATGGTGAAACTCCTGAAATGTGGAGTATTTCATTTGTAAATTTGTCAAATGATTGTTTTCATAAGCAAATGCTGATATATTTTCCAAGATCTTTGGGTGGAAATTTAGTGGCCTTGCAATCCAGGTGCAACAGAGAAAATGTGAATTCCTTCTGGAACATGGAAAGCCAGAAGCTGCAGATTGCTTTTATGATTTGACAAATACCTATCAGAGGGAGATCATGTTGCATGCATACCTCTCAGATTGGACATCAGGTATGTGAAATATATTAATGTTGGTGGTAATAATCTAGAATGTTTTTCAGAATTCAGAAGAAAATGTCTTAAAGAACTTGAGGGGCTTGGTGATAAAGCTTTGCATTGTAAAGATTATGGTGAAGCTATCAGACAGTATACAGCTGTGGAATCTCTAGTGGGGGATCCTGATCTCAAACATGCTCTATTGCTGAAGCGGAGTGAAGCACATGTGAACTTTGGCTCAACAAACTGGGATCAAGCCTTAAATGATGCTAATAAGGTACACTCACACTTTTCTGTCAATGTCTAGTATTTAATTGTGATTTATACAAGGCAATTGAGCTAGTTCCCTCTTCTCCTTGGGGCTATGATAGAAAGCATGCAGTTCTGTACGAACGCCGAGAATACAGTGAAGCTGCCGAAGCACTAGATCAAGTGGTCATAAGATTCCCAATTTCTATGGATTCAAAGTCAACTGGTAAGTTTCTTTTTACGCTACAAAACATGTTATCTGAATAGATGAATCATGGTAGAATTGCGAAAACAGGGTGTGAAACCCGGAGAGATGCGAAAAGCCATACTGGTAGCTGTTGAGGAGAATCTGAGTGAAGCACGACCACATGTGCTAATCGACACAACAAGTGGATATCTTTGCAACAAGGAAAAGCAAATTGAAGTGTTTAAAGCAGTTCCCGAGTACAAAAATCTCATACTGTCTCCGATGTCACGCATCAACGCTAATACTGCATGGCAAGAAGTTATCCAGCAATTCTTTCGCTATTCTACATTTTCCCATACCTGGGAGAATGATGGTGAACCCCAATACCTTGATGTCGAGAAAAGAAAATCAATCAACAAACTTGAGGAGTCAGTCCCTAATGCGAAGTTGAAAATATTCTGCGAAAAAAGCCATGAATTTGGATATCGGTGGGCATGGAGCGACACATGCTGTATCAACAAGGCCCAACAAGAGGCGTGGAGCACTTCGCTACGATCCATGTATCAATGGTACTCCGGATCGTCCCTCACAATAGTTCACCTCAAGGGCGTATTTCTTCAGCTGGAGATTGGCGTCGACGCGCTGTTAGAAATTCTGGACGGGCTGCTGAAAGAGTTTGTGGAATGCAGGTGGAATAAACGTGCATGGACCCTGCAAGAGTACTTTGCATCCAGAGTTATTCATTTCTACACGGAAGACTGGAAGCCATATCTCCCTATCCCCTCTGACGGCCCCTGCATCAATCACAAGATTCATCGTGCTATTCAGCGGGGGATGCAACTTGTCACTGGGCTTAGTCCCGACCGTCTAATTGCTCTTAAACCGGGGAGTAACGATGTGCGCCAAAAGCTCAGCCTGGCTTCGGCCCGCGAGGCTACGAAGAAGGAGGATATTGCCTATTCGTTGTTGGGTATTTTCAAGGTTACCATCGAAACCATTTATGGTGACGATGAAGTGCCCCGTGCGCTTGGTCGTCTTCTGGGCGCGCTGCTCACTCAATCCGCCGATGTCACTATACTGGCTTGGACGGGGA
Source organism: Tylopilus orsonianus (assembly GCA_038089095.1). NCBI lineage: Eukaryota > Fungi > Basidiomycota > Agaricomycetes > Boletales > Boletaceae > Tylopilus > Tylopilus orsonianus. Next base: position 16,802 of record JBBPKE010000094.1, on the reverse strand, counting down.
AGCCATCCGACTATAACAGCTGTCTTCCAGCGCAGCTCACTGTATACCAAGAGTCGCAGTCTGTCTATGTCCCCAGTCCAATCGAAGCATCAGCTTTTGTCTCCGAGCCCAGCATGCTTCCAATCCTGTCCTCTGAGGATCTTGATGTTGCTGTAAAGCTTCACGATCGTCTCTTTGATTGTCCGCTTCCAGAGCTTCATCACGGCCGTCTCAAGTTACCCTGCATTTGGTTCCCGCTCCCGTCTGTTACCCCTGTCACTGACCCGCACCTTGGTGCTAGTTACATCGCCCCAGTTCGAGAGCTTGGGCAAGTAAACATCAAGACAACGGAAGACTTGTCGAGCTATCGGAACATGGTTCTCGTACATCCTTGGTTCAGATACCTATTAGACACGGGGATCCCCTGGTCGGAGAATGCTCGACGGGAAAGTGCAAGGAGACTTCTCGCCTCACTCAGACAGCCGTTTGGTGCACTCTTGCTTGCTTTGGATCCGTCGTCGCGGGATTACGAACGTATCGCCACTGATCAGTGCATTACGGTTCATATCCGCGATGATGTTTCCCCGGATCGACTCTTGGAGAATGTACGTTTACTTTATGTACGGTAATGGCTTATCTCTCCGAGTATATGCCAACTAGACTTCATTACCTCGATTTGCTTTTTGTGTCGTGTCATAACCTCGCGCCTTGTCTTATTTGAATCAACCATACTCATCGCTATACCACCACCCTAGCTTGTATTGACTGGCCTTTGCCTCTTCCCCCTTTATCATTGATATGGGATCAATATCTTCGAGGTGCTCTGGCACCTCAGGCAGCACTTCTCGGTGCTTTTAGACCCCTTTAAGGGGGGTCTTTGTCGGACCGTAAATAGCCCAATAGGTCTTCCATCCGCTCCAGTTATTTGCAGACAGCTTATATCATTTGTTTACGACGATCTTTGCCATCTCGAAAGCGCAGCGGAAGTGTTTTCCTGCGTTTACTGTTGGAATTAGCAAGCGCACGCGCAGCCGCGAGCGCCACATTTCCTAGCCCCTGACCGCATCTGCTAACCCTTCGCCACAATTCCTTACCCTTTGTTACAGTCCCTATAGTGTCACTGTCCCTTTCGCGTATGTATTCCGTTCATCCTTGCTATGCCCTTCATCCCTTAGGGCCGTACATTCCTTTTTCATCACAATACATTCCGTAGCATATAAAAGGACATGTTTTTCATACCCGTCACCTCAGTCCGTTGTTTCACGCACGACTGAGTTCACTCGATAGTCGTGCCCTAACCCTCCGTGTATATTTCCTACATTTACTTGCTGTTTCCCACGCGTTTTGCACACATCATACCCACCCTTACCTCGTCAAACAAAACTGGTCCGTAGGTTGATCTACATACTTGATGAAGGTTAACAGATAGAGGCTCAGTGTATACTCTCCCACCACAACATGTGAGATGGTACATCCTAGCACCCGTCGCACCTTCCTACACCCCTCCTGATTATAGAAATATACTTGGAGGGGAAGGACACAACTATCGAGCAACTCAGTCGTGTGTGAAACAACGGACTAAGGTGACAGCCATGGAAGGGTAACTCCTATATACGATACAGAATGTATTGTAGTAAATTATAGAAATATACTGGGAGGGAAAGGACACGACTATCGAGCAACTCAGTCGTGTGTGAAACAACGGACTGAGGTGACAGCCATGAAAAGGTAACTCCTATATACGATACAGAATGTATTGTAGCAAAAAGGGGATATCGGGCTTCGTAGGGGCCCGATGGATGAAAACGTATCAATGAAAAAGAACATACATACGCGAGACGAGAGAACAAAAGAGTACCATATGATGTGGCGAGGAGGTTAGGGGATGTGGCGCGTGCACCGCGCGCACACCGGTAAACATACACTGCCGGTGCCGCTCGTGGCTGCGCGCGCGCTTGCTAATTCTAACACCTGACACGACGGCGACGATGCTCTGCTTGTCGTTCTCCATGCCCACCGCGCATCCGCCGAGTCGTCTCTTCATCCTCCGGCACAACGATGCAGAATGTCGGTCCTGCCCATGCGCCATGCGCAGCCTCCCTTTACCTTCGGCATGCCGAGTCTCATCCACACGCCTTGCACACCCTCCCTATGATCACTACATCCCGCGTCTCCCTCTGTGAGCCATGACGCTGAGACAACGGCGACCACGCGAGAAAACGATGACGACTAGATGGCGATCACAGAAGTGCGATTGCCACATCGTCGTCGTCGACATGATCATCATTGGGATGCTGACAATCGGCCTTTATCTTTTCATAGAGATTTCGAATATAAAGGGTCTCTGAAGGAACTTCATCCTGTGCCGGGGGCTGAGCGGCATTGGTCACTGCGGGTGCAACTGGCGGGGCAATCCAGTTTAGTGAGGGAGCCTAGATGTCGACCATGGCGGTTGGGCGTCCATTTTCAATATTAACCTACGCCTAGCTACTGCCTATTAGTATGCGTGTAGATATACAATCGCATTTCTTTCTGGGCTTCACAAGCGGCCTGGTGATTCTCCTCCAACCCTGTCCTCACAATTACTATATGTGTAACCCGGCAGCCTGAGTGACGTCAACAAGGCATGAATGTCATTGCTTTTATGTTCAGCCGTCTGTCCGCCCCGGGCTCGGAGCTCCTTTACAATGTCCACCCCAAATTGTCTTCTAACCCGCTGAGACTGACATCTACTCTTGGGTTGATGGTCGCAACTGCCCCATGTACCAACGTGAGAAGACTGCGTTTAATCAAGATTAATGCTCCTGTTTTCATCCTTGGCACACTTCTCTCCGGGCGAGTCTCCGAATCGGACCGATGCGATGCATCCATCTGTGCCCGTAATGCGATTGACAAAGCTAGTTTGACAGAGCTACCTGCTCTCATCAACGACGAAATATATCGTAGCTTCCTCCGCACGACCTCTGTCCTTTGCAGATTGAGATCCTATTCCTATCGCGTCAAAGAGATCAAACCTTGGTCACCCTTGAATCGACGTCATTTCTGGGTGTCGTCACAGTCGAGTCCATGTTCGAGTCGATAGGATAGCCAGTCAAACGCACCTCATTGGCCACGTGGTAATGGATCCTAGTTGCGTGTTCTCTGCTAGTTATGGCCACAACCACCATTTTGACGAACTGAATGATTGAATAGTGTGCCTTACCACGATGGCACGAGGTCTATTCGGGATGTTGGTTCTCGCTCTAGCTGAATTGGGTCGAATACATGACTTCCATCCAGCTCATTGGGACGAACCAGCCCGCATACTCACGGGGACGGGAGAAAACCCGTTGAAACAATAGGGCGAAAATCTTGTCAAGCTGTTGCTCATGGTCAGCTCTAGTTCCCTTCGTCGCGTTCCGCTTTAGCATACAACAAAAAAAATTGCCTCGTTCCCTGTGAAATGTGAAAAACATCACAGTGCTTTTCATTCGTTGGAAGTGAACCTGTAAATCAAACACAGGGACCAACAAACACTGCAGGCACAACCAATATGACGTCAGCTGCTTACTTTAATTATTGTAAGACTCATCTAAGTTAGTATTATGTAAGTGTAGGCTTTCCTTACCAGTAGGTTATAATTATGTAATACGTGCTGAACCGCATTGCCAATACTGATGGAGTCTGTCGAACATGCGTAGGAAACGTTTTATCCTGTGTAATGCTGCTGTACCACACATGCAGTGTTTATGTACCCACTGCTACAACATTTTCCGTCAGAATTTGTTCGATGCTTTTCCTCCGTGTGCTTTTCTTTCCTCTTCGTTTTGTACTCCTGGATCAAGACAATTCGCTCCTGACCTCACCTTTTGGGCTGCAGCGACAACGTGTTAATGGATCAGACAAGTCAAGAGCGCACCTGTCGACTCCAAGCGAATGTGCAGTTGTCTTCATAACTCGTATGTGATAATTTCGGTCAGATTCGAGCAATTGCTAATACCATGCAGGCATCTGCGCCATAGACGCTACGGCTGGCCTCCCTCGCATGCCGCAGGATTTCTATGCTACTGTAGAAATTGAATCGAATATCACGATAACTTCGAACAAATCCGTGTTGGAAGGCGAGGACGTAGTGGAATGGGATGAAGAGATCCTCTTGTTCGTCACTACTTTCCCCAATGTTGCTACTTCTGTTGAACTAATTTTAAGGCCACTAAAACGATCATCTATCGTTTCGTTCAAGATCTACGCATCCTTCAGATTTGGAAGTGTCGAACTGATCCGCCAATTCTTGGTTCCCGTAGGGGACATACTTGACTGGAGCGAACAGTTTCATCGTGAGTAACTCCGGGCTTATACCATACCTCCTTTAGCATTTTTGTCAGCTATCGGCTTTCTGGTTCAGGGAGACACGTCTTTGCCACCGTGCTCTTCACTCAGAATTTTCACGGATCGACGCGTTTGTGATGTCGACGGATCCACAAGAAAACACACTGCGTGTAACTCGTCAATCTCACCAGTACGCCCTCACCCGCCTATTACGATAACTACTCGGTTCAGATACAACGAACCAGATGAAAAGGCTCGCGGATGCCGGTCACTATGCTCTTCTATGTTACCACCAGCTCCAGAACAAAACGGACCTCGATGAAGCCGTCTCATGCTTCAAGCGTGTTCGGGACATGTGCCCAAAAGACCACCCCAATTTCTCCACTGTATTGTTCAACTTGGCCACCTCGAAGTTTATCCACTGTCAAGACAATAATCATTACGACGACTTGAATGTACCAATCATGTTGTACAAGGATGCTCTCCGGTCTCGTGCTAGTAATTGTCCAGACCACTACGTCACAGCGCTCGATCTTTGTTTCGGTCTTCTAGCCCTTTTACACAAGCAAGGCGAGAAAGCGGACAGGACGGGAGCTGGAGGTTTACTCCACTCAGTGGTAGAGAGTTATACATACCGGGCAGCGTGGCTTGCGCTGCAGTTGGCTGGAATCTCTATACAGACTAGGACGATCAGATCTGAGTTCTCTCTGGCGGAACACGTGCGGGGTAATGATAAGGAATCTATGCGGGGTGGACAAGCCACGTCCCCGGGTTTATCGGGCGAGAGCATGCGTCAGCCTGCGGTATTAGCTGCCCTTGGGGGGTTACTGTATCATCAATTTGAAGACAATGGCGACCCCAGCCTCATCAACGAGGCAATTTCTATGCTGGAGTATGCCGTGCACCACACTCCCAATGGGCAACCCGAGAAACCAGCTCTGTTGGGCCTCCTCTGGAGTTCCTTATCTAGTCGCTTTCAGCGCCTTGGTGACCTTGCAGACATTGAGAAGTCCATTTCGGTGGGTGAGGAGGCAGCCTGTCTAGCCCCATATGGTCATCCAGACAGGCCAGGCTGGTTGAACAACCTCGGGAACTCCTTGTGTCACCGCTTTAGGCATCTCGGGGACCTCGCGGACATTGACAAGTCCATTTCGATAATACAGCAGGCAGTTTATTTCACTCCTAACGACCATCCCCATAAACCAGCTCGATTGAGCAACCTGGGAAACTCATTAGCTAGTCGTTTTGAACACCTCGGCAACCTCTCAGATATCGACGAGTCCATTTCGGTGAACGAGGAAGCACTCTATCTCACTCCTGATGGCCACCCTGATAAGCCAGCTCGGTTAAATAACCTCGGGACCTCGTTATCTCGCCGTTTTGTGCATCTTGTTGACTCGGTGGACATCGTTAGGGCCATCTCGATGTTTGAGGAGGCAGTTCATCTCACTCTAAATGGTCATCCCAGCAAGTCAGCCTTTCTGAATAACCTCGGGAACTCGTTGTTGAGCCGCTTTGAGCGCCTTGGTAACCTCACGGACATAGACAAGTCCATTATGATGAAAGAGGAGGCTGTACGTCTTACACCAAATGACCATCCCGACAGACTAGCACGGTTGAATAACCTTGGAAGCGCATTATCTCGTCGCTTTGAGCGACTCGGCGACCTCGCGGACATTGACAAGTCTATCTCGGTGAACGAGGAGGCAGTCCGTCTCACCCCCAGCGGCCATGCTGACAGATCAATACGGTTGAACACTCTGGGGATCTCGTTATTCCGTCGCTTTGAATGCCTTGGCCACCTGGTAGACATTAAGAGGTCAATTATGATATTCGAAGAGGCGGTGTGTCTTACCCCCGACACTCATCCTAACAAGTCAACTCTGTTAAACTGTCTTGGGTCTTCACTATGTCGTCGCTTTGAGCGGTTTGGTGACCTCGCGGACATTGACAAGGCCATTCCAATGACGGAGGATGCAATCCGTCTCACTCCCAGTGGCCATCCGATGCAGCCAGTTCTATTGAACCGCCTTGGAAATTCACTAATGAGCCGCTTTCAACGCCTTGGTGATGTCGCAGACATTGGCAAGTCCATCCTCGTGACGGGAGAGGCAGTCCGTCTCACTCCTAGTGGCCACCCAGCAAAATCAACTTTGTTGAATTGTCTTGGGCTCTCATTATGTAGTCGTTTTGAGCGCCTTGGTGACCTGTCTGACATCGATAAGTCTATCTCGGTGACAGAGGAGGCAGTCCGTCTCGCTCCCAATGGTCATCCTGACAAGCCAACTTGGTTGAACAACCTCGGAAGCTCATTATTCCGTCGTTTTGAATGTCTTGGAGATTTCGTAGACCTTGACAAGTCCATTGCAATTTTCGAGGAAGCAATACACCTTACTCCCGATGGCCACGCTGACAAGTCTTCTCGGTTGAATAACCTCGGGATTGCTTTATCCTGCCGCTTTGACCATCTCGGTGACCCCACGGACATTGACAAATCCATTTCTATAGGAGAGGAGACAGTGACTCTTACCCCTAATAATCATCCCGGCAAGCCAGCTCGGTTGAACAATCTCGGGAACTCATTATCCCGCCGCTTTGGCCACCTGGGTGATCCTAGGGACATTGAAAAGTCCATTTCTACGATAGAGGAGGCAGTCTATTTCACTCCGGATGATCATCCAATTAAGCCACTTCTGTTAAGCAGCCTTGGGAATTCATTATTGAGCCGTTGCGAACGCCTCGGTGATTTCACGCACATCCATGAATCCATTGCATTACTCGAGAGTGCAGTTCATCTTACTCCCAATGACCATCCCGGCAGGCCAGCCCTATTAAGCAACCTTGGGAATGCACTCATGAAGTGTTTCGAGCAATCTCCAAGTCATGACTCTTCTATTCTCTCTGCTGCCACCCTGCACTATTCAGCAGCCAGTAGTGCCTCCACAGGTTCTATTTTTACTCGCTTTCATGCTGCTTGCAAATGTATTTCTTTAACACATCTTGGTGAAAACTCTCAGGCTGTCCTTGAAGCATATTCTACTGCCATCAATCTTCTACCACAACTAGCATGGTTTGGGTTTTCACTCGTAGGGTGCTATGAAGCGCTTCTTCAAGCTGTTGGTGTAGCATGTGATGCAGCAGCAGCAGCACTTGAGTCTGATTGTCCTGAAAAGGCTGTTGAATGGCTTGAGCAAGGATGTTCCATTGTCTGGAATCAACTCCTGCAACTTCATACTCCAATTATGATGGATAAACTTCAAGCAGAGCACCCAGCACTTGCTCAGCAATTTCAGCAGGTTTCTCAACAGCTCAGACATACTGGCTCTTGTACAAGCAATTTCACATCACATAAGTTCCTCCTCAATTTGGTCAATGAAACTCAGTCAATTGAAGAAGAGGTTCAAAGACAACATGATCTTGCTCTTAGATGGGAGAAGCTTCTTGTTCAGATAAGGTCCTTGTCAGGCTTTGATCACTTTCTACTTCCCAAGACCTTTAAACAACTTGCTTCTTCAGCCCACTCTGGACCAGTTGTCTATCTCAATGCCAGTAAAAAAAGATGTGATGCATTAATCATTATAGCAGGGAAGGGAAATGTCATTCCTGTTTCCCTTTCTAACATTACCTATCAAGAGATAGAATGCTTGCAGGGCCTACTCCTATCATTGTTGAAGCAGGGGAATCTCATTATATCCTGCAGTGACATATCTACCCTTGTCCACTCTGAAAAGAATCTTGCCTCATCACAACTCTTCAAGACATTATTCAATAAACATAGTACTAAAGCCCTTGATCGTGCAGTCCATGTCAAGCCACAGCAAACTGCAGGATATACACCTGATGATCTATTTCAGCAAATTCTTGCATACCTCTGGGAAAGAGTTGTAAATCCAATTCTGTTGGCCATTGGCTGTGTGGTATGTTAGCCATCTGACACTCAGCTGTAACACTCTGCATAAACTTGCACATTCTAGACCCCTTCATCTGGTGCCAAAAGGATTCCCCATATCTTTTGGTGTTCAACTGGACCTTTTGCCTTCCTGCCTATACATGCTGCTGGCCTCTATGGTACAGGCTCACCTGAGACATGTGTAAAGCTTTCTGATTTTGTCATTTCCTCCTATATACCATCCCTCAGTGCTATTGCATCACCAGCCTGGAGAAAATCAAATTGTCTCCCATCCAATATTCAGCTTGTTGTTGTTCCCCAGCCATCAACAGATGGACTCAGTGGGCTAGTATCTGTGAAGGAAGAAATAAATCACATCAAAGAATTGTCTGCAAGCTCCCCTTTTGTAACCCTCCAGAACTCCACTGGTATTGTTGAGAATGTTGTGGAGAAGATGAAGAGTGCAGACTGGGTGCACTTTGCATGTCATGGTGTGCAAGACCCTGAGAACCCACTCGACAGTGGGCTCTGTCTTGCAGACTCTCGTCGTTTGAAGCTCTCTGACATAATTCGATTGTCACGACCTCAAGGTGGCCTTGCATTTCTCTCTGCTTGTCAGACCGCGCAGGGTGATGAGAAATTGACGGAAGAGTCCGTGCACCTTGCTGCAGGGATGCTTCTTGCTGGCTATGATGGTGTGATCGCGACAATGTGGGCGATAAGGGACCCTGACGCACCAAAAGTGACAAAGGACGTGTACAAACATCTCTTCCGGGGCGGGAAAGCGCCGGACAGCATGGAAGCCGCAGAAGCTCTACACTATGCCATTCAGCATCTCCGTGACTCTGGCGCACCTTTCACATCTTGGGTTCCTTTTATTCACGTCGGTAGATGATGTTCTGCTCACTGGAAACTGCCCACCGCAGTCTATGAGCACAACTTCTCCCACTGTTCTTCTTGTACCATGCCGCATATACCTTCGCGAACGTGCCAGAAGCACGCTTACCCGCTAGTAAGGATTCATGTGTTAATTTTTCTATAGGAATAGTTCTTCGGGGCCGACCTTGTATCATGAATCTATGGTTTATACTTTTCTTTACCAGCTCGACCCTCTTTTCCCGCGCACCAGGTCCCATGGACGTCAAGGGGACCTTCCTATTAGAATGCCTTGAGATCAATATGCAACCCTTACAGTGAATCAACAACGATACTCCCATTCCCAGCCTCGTGTGATTGGGCAGCTGTCACCTTGCAAACATTCAGATGGTGCATCAACTACCACTAGGGTGATCGTATTTTGCGGGTAAACGGGATACATGACGCCGTTAGAGACGGTGACATGCAGCACGCAATGTACACGACTAGAAGCATCCCTGGAAGACGGGCTTAGCACAATCAATAGGTATATTCAATCCACTTTGTACATCGCTTCAGCTTCTCGAGGAAACGTGAGGGCTGGGGAAGAAGCCAGAGACTTACCAAATCGGAGGCATGCTTAGTGACTCGCGTAATGCCATCACTCCATGATTGACAAGCCTATTAGTAAGTCACTATGGAGCCAGCTGTTGCATACAGAATTGATTTACAGCTGTTTTCAAAGCGATACGGAAAAATCAATCCAAAAATCGCGAGGCCCTCGCTTAACGCTATGTGAGACCCCGGGAGCGCCTGAGTGAAAGAGCTGCGCTGCTGTGCCGGTGATCATCACTCAGGCGCTTCCGGGGTCCCTCTCCTGGCGTTAACCGAGGCGCGATTCCTGGATTGATTTCGCTTTGAAAACGGCTTACAGGTAAGCTTTGTTTTCCTAGTATTACTGTACCACAAGTTATGTATACCGTTAGCGCGAGATATCTGCAACCAAGCAGGGTCATTGGAGCCGGACATCACAAAATGTGTCAGTTCCCAGCGCAAGAGAGCCATTAAGATAGAGTCATTAATCTTGACCTTGCAATTTTTCTCGCCTCGTGCTCACCACACTGTGTGGTCTGACTCCCTGCCACCTACAGGCACAGAATTGTTTGTGTTTGCGTTTCAATAAGCTTTATCTTCATCTCGACATCCTGCCTGGCAACACTTCTGGACACTCCGCACCAACACCCCCACAGAAACTAGAATGACCCTGTCAGCGGAGCCCACAAGTCCCCCACCTGCACTAAGCTATGTTATCATCTGATCCGGGTAAGCTTGACATCGACGTCATTTCATGCCGCAGAAACCCTCATTTGTGCTAGTGTGTTGGCTTACTAGTCAACCCGTCTGTCTGGTGCTGCTTGCTAACCCAAGAAGAAGCGATCGATGGCGCCTTACTATTCATGTTGACAAATGTCACTGCGCAGATGCCGTCACTGCATTTGGCCTAAGACCACGAAACCCCTAAAACTGATATGTGCTATGCATTAAGCGACCTATCCCCCTGTTATTCTTTCTGCGATTGGGCAACCGGGGACTCAGTAAAGGCCGCGCCCGATTAGATGCGGCGAGAATGCGGGTGCGTTAATCTTCACCCCTGGACACCTAGGATAAGGACGGACATCGATGCCCGTGGCCAACTCGGTAAGCGGACCTCAACCTATATGATAAGAGTATTCTGAAGCTTTTGTGAGTCACAGTCTCCACAAGCCAGTATCGCTCGCGCCCAAGCTTTCTTGCGCTCATATAATGTCCTCTGAGTATGATATCATCTTCTGCGGAGGTATGTTTGCTCCTCCTTGTGCATCCATCTTTTTCATGCCATGTCAGGCGGAACAACTGCATGTGTCACCGCCGGGCGACTGGTTGCCTCTAATCCTTCCCTCAAGATTCTGGTTGTCGAGAGTGGCGAGCACTCGCGTGATGTGCCTAACATCGTCCAGCCTTGCCGAACCGTAGAGCACTATGCAGAAACCAGCACGACCACGACCAAACACGTATCCAAACCCAGTAAATTTCTCAATGGACGCTCGGTAGTAGTAGCGAGTGGACACACTTTAGGGGGCGGTTCCGCTGTTAATTGTAAGCAGTCAACTATTTGCGCTTCCGTCCTGCCTGGTTACATTGCATGTTCACATTGACCTTGTCCTGACATTGATGATGCATAAAGTCATGGTTTACGTGCGTGGTGCTCAATCAGACTATGACGGCTGGGCAGCTTTGGGCAACCAAGGATGGGCCTTTGAAGAACTTCTTCCTTTGATCAAGAAGGTATCCTCGTCACTGTCGTAGTGAAACATTTCTTGAACAGCATCATGCAGTTCGAAACGTTCGCGCCGGCAGCGAATAGATCAACGCACGGATACGAAGGGCCCATTCAAATCTCTGGTGGCGGGTTCGATCTAGATATTGGCACCCAGTTCCTGGACGTGGCGCAGAAATACGATCCAAATCGCCCACGGGTCGACGATAACAATGACTTTAAAACTGCAGATGCGTATAGTGTGAGTACTCATTAATTCAGGAGCGGGACGTTCATGAGCTCCCATTATCAGCCCTTTTACAAGTAAGTGATTGAAAGCAGTCGAAGAGCATTCACCAAATCATCACGTTCTGCTTCTCCAAGGTATATTGACCCTGTGAGTGGAAAACGGTCTGATGCTGCTTCCGGGTACATATATCCCCACGTCGACAACCCAAATCTGGAGATCCTGGTTGGGACACGGGCCAAGCGCGTGATATTCGAGTAAGGTGAAGCATAGTGTTGTATGTGTCCCGACTTGAGCTCCCTCAACAGCAACGGACGCGCGACCGGTGTCGAGTGCAGTGGAGTCAGTGGTGGAGTGATCACTGCAAAGGCTAAGAAATTAGTGGTGTTATCCGCCGGTGCCTTTGGTTCTCCGAGCATTCTAGAACGGTCAGGAATTGGATCATCGTCTATTCTAAAACAATTTGGTATCCCTGTTGTCGTCGACTTGCCTGGTGTTGGGGAAAATTACCAGGGTACGATGTCAAATTGGGATAGTCTCATCTCAATGACGCTAAGGCTAGCTTGTAGACCATACCACATCTGCGGTTGTATGCTATGCACCAGATGGGGAAAACAACATGGATGACATTTGGATGGACCCTAAAGCTACCGAAGGTGAGTCGTTGAACCGAACTTCCCAGACCTCGTAAAGTAGAAATTCATTTAACACTAATACCACGGCCAGCATACCTAGACGAGTGGCGGGAAACAGGCAAGGGAAAGATTGCCACCAAGTTCGTTGTTTTGTTTCCGTCACACACCTGATCCGCCGCTAAAGCATCTATCTTACAGTGGGGTGGATGCCTTTGGCAAATTCCGCCCGACAGAAGCCGAGTTGAAAGTCCTGGGGCCTGATTTTAAGTCAAGATGGGAAACAAACTTTAAGGACTATCCTGATAGGTCTGTCGGCGTCATTGCAGTTGCGGCTGGGTACGTCGTTCTGTATTGCGCTAAACCGTTCACTTGAGCCATTCCCCACTAGTATACCTAGCCCCGGCGCGAAGTCACCCTGGAAATGCTTCATTATAGCTTACAACGCTGTAAGAAAGTTCAGCAAACGCTTCCCACTCTTCTAACATGTGGCATTGAAGCTATACCCAAAGTCTTTGGGGAGTGTTCACATCAGTAGTAGTCAAGATACGAGCGCGCCGCTGAACTTTAATGCTGGCTATTTATCTGAGCACGTTCTGCTTTACCGTCCAAGCTTGTAACCTGCTAATAATTCGATGACTAGACCCAGCGACTTGGCGATGCTTAGCTGGCTCTACAAAAAGGCCCGTGAGCTCGCCCGACGTCTACCTTCATATCGAGGAGAGGTGGCTGTGGCGAATCCAAAGTTTCCAGTCGGTAGCCCTGCCGCTGTCAAAGAAAGGGATATCCCAGTGCCAATCAGTGCGCCAGATATCGTTTACTCCGAAGCAGACGAGGAGGCCATCAGTCAATTCCACCGCAATCTGAGTAGGTCACCCCTCTTATGTTCACAGTGTCATTTGCTGAACCCTTCTGCGCGTGATGCCTGTAGCTGGGACGACCTTTCATTCTGTAAGTGGAGGGATAACTGCTTACTCGGATGGTAGTAATCATTGTGTAATCCTAGCTCGGGACTTGTTGTATGAAACCCCGTAACCAAGGCGGCGTGGTCGATGCGCGTCTAAACGTATACGGCGTGCAAGGCCTCAAAGTTGCAGGTATGAATGATACCCGAGTGGCGCTCAAACTTGTCTGACACTAGAACTTGGTCAGACCTGTCCATTTGCCCGACCAACGTTGGCAACGTACGTCACACACTCTGCGCGATGTGCTGAAACTCAAGGATCCCAACTAATCGTTTTTTCAGAACACGAACTCGACTGCGCTGATGATTGGTGAGAAGGCGGCCGTCATCATTGCACAAGACCTGGACCTATCCCTCTCCTGACGGTAAATGGGGCATAGACGCCAGTGTGATGTATGGGTACAGCCTATCGTTCCAGGCATGTACATGTCATAGATCGATTCTGTGCCATATCGAATGCATGATTCAAAACCAAAAGTGATCTACAATTGTCTACCGATGTGTTCTGTGGCGCTGGCTGAACTTGTCACGGACGACGTTGCGCCGGTTCGTGCCGTAATGAGAAATGTATGCGGTCCCTCTTCTCGGGAGGATGTTTGATCAAAAAATCCACCCGACCATGTCGAATGCGCCGACTTGGAATTCCGGCAGCGTTTGTTGCGAAGTCCTGTACAGCATGGACTCATCACATGGCTGTCTCCTATCGGAACGTGCCATCAACCACCACAATCGAATATCTCAAAGGAACCCCCATATCGAGATCCATCCTGCGGCGTGTGTCGCCACAAATGACAGGCAGCACTTTAAGAACTTGTCCGAAACTACAATATTAATTGCCCGATTAGTGCAAGCACACATGGAGAGAACTGTGAAGATCATAGATTCACTGGGGGTCTCTCGGCAAGAACCCGCAGACGAAATTGCAGAGGGTTATCCGAATTACCAAAGAGAAGTGCTGAACGCAGGGGATGAACGCAACAGTCAATTGACATTCGTCTTGTATGATCATGATCAAAGCTCCAATTTCCCCTCGCGACTTGCGTTGTCGATCTTCATAAAGCCGAGATAAACCAAAGATAATATAGGAACATCGAATAGCCCAGACCCATAGAATGCGTAGTCTCTGCAATTGAGGTCAAAGAACATTCTCAGTATCTAAGTCACAGTAACGAGTCCGACGTGCCAACACATGCAGAATCGCGTCTATCCTCTAATGCAGCTCATACCCAATTAAATGCCTGCGGCCTATTATCTCACCAACCTGATTGCATGCCCAGTCAGCACGAAAGCACTAACAAAAATGCGAAAAAGGGAGGACCCAAAGAAACAAACTCACCTTGAAAATGGTGTACGCTTCCAGCCCATACACTGCGACGCGGGCCCACTCGCCCGTCGCGAGCAAGTCGCGCCAATACTGTGGATTTTTTGCGCGGCCCCAGAGAACAGAGTACGCGTCCGAGACAGTGGCAAAGGAAGCTGGAGGCTGTAGCCGCTCGGCGACGTAGATTTGTTTTAATAGCTCACGCGCGACTTCGGCGTTGTAGATCAGCGGCTGGCGGTATGCTACGCGGACCAAGTGCAAACGAGGAATAGACGGTGGACGTGAGCGAAAACGTGGCGGAGACCGAGGTGAAGAAAACCATGTGTGCGAATGAGACCAAAGGGATAACAGTCTAGTTAGGGCACGCGAAGTGAATCGACTGAATGGAATAACACGTACACCCGAGCAGCCCTGCAGCTCTTTCACCAAGAGGACCAAGCAATCGCCCAGTGCTAGCTAATAGCCGTTGCGCAGCACTGAGAGCATTCTGCACCTGTTTGGAGCTACCCGTCTCTTGAGTGCTCGCAAACCGACCCACGGCGAACGGCGGAACAGCACGACGAGAAACCGCTCTGCGGAAAAAGGAAGTAGAGAATGTCGACCACATGGAGTGGAGTGTCCGAAAGACTTTTGGACTAGGCTTTTTCGTGGGTTGGGTTTCCTCTCCGCCCAAGTTGAACTTGCTTGATTCTGTGGTGTGAATGCAAAGACGAAACGCGGATCAGTGGGAAAAATAGGGCTTTGGCACTTTCCGGCTTCAGCCGAGTGTAGGCTCAGTACGAAATGTCCAATATTCTCGTGAACCGCTCGCGCAACTCCCGTCGGCCCCATGGTGTTGCCCCAAGGTATTGCAATCGAGCGTGGTATTCCTCGAGGTGTGTTGTCGTATCAAGCACTGAGAACTAAACGCTTCTCTCTACCAGAGTTCCCGCTTCAATCACTAGTGTCAAACTTGATAGCGTGTATATAGCTCGGTTTCTGGATCTGTACGACCACTGGCGACTGCAACGCCAACAACCATGGTTTTAGCTGACTACGTTTCGATGCCTTGGACCAATCTACATTTTCTTTTACAAAAAAGTGTCGCGTATTGTGACCCACGTCTCCCTCTCCGTCCCCACGACCGTGACCCATTTCAAACGTGGGGGTTGTCTGCCCTCGGGCCGCTACATTTCGGGTGCAGTCGATGGTGCCTTGTTTTGTGTCTGTGAGCATGTATTCATCGTCTACTGCTATTATATCGTAGACCAGTGTCATCCCTCATCGATAAGGAAAAGTTGCAAGGCATATTGCTTCACCTAGAATAATAACCTGTAAACACGCTGGCACTGCTAAGTTTACGGGCGTAAAATCGTGCAAGGTATATCACGCTCTAATGACCCCATATAAGTCCCGTAGGAACGTGTCCGTATTGGCCTGGTTGACAGTCTCACCGTACGCTTCCGAGCGATCCGAAAGGCGGCCAAAGTGCGGAGGGTGTGCTCCACGGAACCCGGCTTGGTACGGTCAAGGCGGATCGACCGGTATCCTATACATCATGATACACACGACGGACGAGTGAGGCCGGTGGCAGCGGGTCGGCGGGGCGATAGTACGCCACCGATGATCCAACACTTTCTCGGTTTGTCATCAAGAGGACAACGTGACTGGGGCTACCCCAACGTCTAGTCAGCAGAACGGCCAGCCCGACTCGCAAGGGACATGCGTTGGGTATTTGGCCAGCAACCGATATATATTTATTGCGCACCATGTAGTGTAGCTTCTAGGCCAGGCACTAGCGACAAGTATATCAATGCTTCCAGATAGCCATCCCATCGTCGACCCCCGAAAATTAGACTTTGCTTACCAGATCATCTCCGATGCCACCCGGCACCTCTCCCCGTACCCAACTTTGATGAGCAAGCACGGTGTTCAATCCCAGCGAAAAAGCATCGTCATATCGATGACGAATCGTCTCAGCAGGGGCACGAAAAATGATCGCAGCAACTCGACGGCAGCTTGCCGTAAAGTTTTCCGAGGAGCCCCAATCGGATGGAAACGACGCCGAGCACCCCCAGCTTTCAAAGGGTCCCCGAGGCTGAGCAGTCCATACTGGTAGCCGAAACCCACGACACCCATTTTTGGCATCATCTGTCCACGGCTGCCAAGCGCGCCATCACAACGCTCACGTACAGTATACAAAAAAGCCACCGTCAATTGATAGCTGGCATGGAATAACTCGGACTCGGCGCTGGTACGGGGGGGGGGGGGGGGGGGGGGGCGTACGGTACGGGTGGTAGGGCCCGGGGGTGCCCCGTTGACTAGAAGAGAA
>JBBPKE010000093.1:30684-42992 GCA_038089095.1 Tylopilus orsonianus | reverse complement strand
TAGCCAATGCCAAGTACTATATTTGGTCTCACCAACACTAAGCGGAATTCCCACGGGTGTTGGCAGTATATGCCATGCATTGCAAATAAAGCAAATATTGCAATGGTTTTTGAGCTCACTGTATACTGTCAGAAAAACTGGTTGTGCAACATTATTTGATAAAGAATCTCAGTGTCTCTGTGTATTTTGATATTTCACACACATATGCATGTTGGCACTTGTCTATCTTGTACATTATCAATATTTTGTGTCTTGTCAGTGCATTTTGCATGCTTAAATCTATTTATTAATTAAGTGGATACAGAGACAGCAATTCACATTCATTGGATGCTTTCACTTATTCTATCAACCTTTTCAAGTGATTCTGGTGATACAAATGTGAAACATACAAGAGTTACATGCTGTCCAACTTCAACTCTTGATTTAATCTCAATCACACTATATACAAACTGAAATGGTTATTTATGAAGCAAAGATACAAGGAGCAGCATAGAAGGAAACACATTCATCAATAGTTATTATAAAGAAAGGACATACACATGACAAGCTAAGATACAATGGCAATTATTATCTGCCAACATGAATAAAGGGAACCCAAGATGTAAAAGATGCACCAGAATCTCGGAGCTTCTGAACAGCATAGTGCAATGCCTCTGCTGCCTCTGTACTGTCAGGAACCTTCTCCCTGTAAAACAAGTGTTCATATACAGCCTTTGTCACCTTGGGTGCATCAGAATCCATTATTGACCACATTGTGGCAATCACACTCTTATAGCCAGCCAAAAGCATTCCAGCAGCAAGATGAACAGACTCCTCTGATAACTTCTTGTCACCCTGTGCAGTCTGGCAGGCAGAGAGAAATGCAAGGCCTTGGTGAGGATGAGATAATTGAATAATATCAGAAAGCTTTAGGCAATGACCATTAGCAAGGCAAAGGCCACTATCAAGAGGATTCTGAGGATCTTGAATACCATGACATGCAAAATGGATCCAATTGGAGCTTTTCACTTTCTCTATAACATCTTCAATAGTACCATCAGAGTCTTGAATGGACACCAAAGGAGATCCAGCAGATATTATTTTGATGTGATTAATCTCTTCATTGACATATACCAGGTGCTTTAGGCCATCTGTTAAAGGCTGTGAAATAATGGCAAGGGAAATATGAGGAGAGATATCATGAATGTGTTTCTGGGTTGAAGCTGATGGTGCAAGAGCATTTAGACTTGGAATATAGGAGGAGATAGCAAAGTCAGAAAGCTTTGTCCCTGGTATGTTAGTGTGATAGAGACCAGCAGCATGAATAGGCAAGAATGCAAATGGCCCAGTTGGACACCAATAAATATGGGGTAATTTCTTTATATTGGATAGGGGGATCTGGAAAAATTATACACTTTAATCATATATATCAACTTTGAGTATTGTAAAAAAAAACATACAGAAAAACCAAGAGCATTGAGAACTGGATGTACAACTGCTTTCCATAGGTGAACTAGTATGCTCTGAAAAAGTTGATCTGATGGATATCCTTCTATCTTCTGTGATTTGAATTTAACTCCTCGCCCATCACCATTTTCCTGTAGTAAGACATTTAACAATGATCCTGATATAGAAGTCTTCCTGGGGGAAATTAGAGATAGAATGGTTTCTCTTGGAATAATGAGCTGATTGTGCCTGAGCAATAAGTGAAGGAGGGACCACAATGTTTCCACCTCTAAAGGGCTAATATCAGAAAGAGGAACAGAGATGACATTTTCCAGTTTTGGCATGATCACTAATGCATCACATTGCAGTCTGCTGGCATTGAGATAGATGACTGGGCCAGAGTATGCCATAGCAGTCAATTGTTGAATCTTATTTGGAAGCAGAAACTGTTCAAAGCCAGATAGGGAGTGTATTTCAGCAAGGAGCTTTTCCCTTCTGAGAGCAAGATCATGATGTCTTTGAATCTCCTTCTCTAGTGAAAAGGAATCCACAAACAAGTGGTTACTGATTGTGTTATCTGACAGCTGAGAATTGAAATTGTTGGAAGAGCCAGCATGCTCAAGTTGATGGGATATATCTTGAAATTGATGAGAAAGAGCTGGATGATAAGCATAAAGATCATCAAGAGGGGTATGAAGCTGTAGAATCTGATTCCAAACAATTGAGCGACCTTGCTCAAGCCATTCAATAGCAGTTTCAGAGTAGCCAGCATGAAGTGCAGTGGCAGCAGCATCCCTCACAATATCAGCAGTATTGAGCAGTGCATTGTGACGATGTGGAAGAGAAAGCCCTAACCATGCCAACTGTGGAAGGAGATCAATGGTGATTTTGTAAGCATGAAGAAGAGCATGAATATCTCCCTCTTGATGTGCAGAGGAAATCCAGCCATGTGCAGCTTGAAAGCGAGTGGAAGTAGGGCCTATAGAAGTAGTGGCAGCTGCTGAAAAGCACAAAATTGCAGCAGAAAGACTAGGGGAATGATGAACATGTTTAAAATGAAACATAAATGTTTTCCCAAGATTGATCAACCTCATTGGCTTGCTAGGATGGCCATTGGGTGTGAGGTCCACCGCCTGCTCAGAGACCAGAATGGACCTGTTCACATCTGCAATATCACCAGTTTGCTCGAAGCGACGAGATAAGGAGTTTCCGAGGTTGTTCAAAAAAGCAGGCTTGTCAGGATGACCATCAGGTGTGAGATGCACCGCCTGCTCCAAGATTAAAATGGATCTGTTCACATCCGCGAGGTCATCGGTCCACTCAAAGCGACTCAATAATGAGTTTCCGAGGTTGCTCAACCAACCTGGCTCGTTGGGATGGCCATCGGGTGTGAGACGCACCGCCTGCTCGAAGACCAAAATGGACCTGCTCATATCTGCGAGGTCATCAATCCGCTCAAAGCGACTCAATAATGAGCTCCCGAGGTTGCTCAACAAAACTGGCTTGTCGGGATGGCCATCGGGTGTGAGATGCACCGCCTGCTCGAAGACCAAAATGGACCTGCTTATATCTGCTCGGTTACCGATCTGCTCGAAGCGACTCAATAATGAGTTCCCGAGGTTGCTCAACCTTGCTGGCTTGTCAGAATGGCCATCGGGTGTGAGATGCAGCGCCTGCTCGAAGATCAAAATGGACCTGCTCATATCTGCGAGGTCACCGATCCGCTCAAAGCGACGAAGTAATGAGCTCCCGAGATTGCTCAACCAAACTGGCTTGTTTGGATGTCCATCGGGTGTGAGATCCAGTGCCTGCTCTTTGACTAAAATGGACCTGCTCATATCTGCGAGGTCACCGATCCGCTCAAAGCGACGAGATAATGAGTTCCCGAGATTGTTTAACAAAGCAGGCTTGTCGGGATGGCCATCAGGTATGAGATGCACCGCCTGCTCGAAGATCAAAATGGACCTGCTTATATCTGCAAGGTCACCAATCCGCTCAAAGCGACGAGATAATGAGTTCCCGAGGCTGCTCAACCAAGCTAGCTTGTTGGGATGGACATCGGGTGTGAGATCCACCGCCCGCTCTTTGGCCAAAATGGACCTGCTCATATCTGTAAGGTCACCAATCCGCTCAAAGCGACTCAATAATGAGCTCCCAAGGTTATTAAACAAAGCCGGCTTGTCGGGATGGCCATCGGGTGTGAGATCCACTGCCTGCTCAAAGGCTAAAATGGACTTGCTCATATCTGTGAGGTCACCGATCCGCTCAAAGCGACGAGACAATGAGCTCCCGAGGTTGTTCAACAAAGCTGGCTTGTTGGGATGGCCATCGGGTAGGAGATGCAGCACCTGCTCTTTGACCAAAATGGACCTGCTCATATCTGCAAGGTCGCCAATCCGCTCAAAGCGACGAGATAATGAGTTCCCGAGGTTACTCAACCAAGCTAGCTTGTCAGGATGGCCATTGGGTGTGAGATCCACTGCCTGCTCTTTGACCAAAATAGATCTATTCATATCTGCGAGGTCACCAATCCGCTCAAAGCGACGAGATAATGAGTTCCCAAGGTTGTTCAACAAAGCAGGCTTGTCGGGATGGCCATCGGGTATGAGATGCACTGCCTGCTCGAAGACCAAAATGAACCTGCTCATATCTGCGAGGTCACCGATCCGCTCAAAACGACGAGTTAATGAGTTCCCGAGGTTGCTCAACCTTGCTGGCTTGTCGGGATGGCCATCGGGTGTGAGATCCACTGCCTGTTCTTTGACCAAAATGGACCTGCCCATATCTGTGAGGTCACCAGTCTGCTCAAAGCGACGAAATAATGAGCTCCCGAGGTTGTTCAACAAAGCTGGCTTGTCAGGATGGCCATCGGGTGTGAGATGCAGCGCCTGCTCTTTGACCGAAATGGACCTGTTCACATCTGCGAGGTCACCGATCCGCTCGAAGCGACTCAATAATGAGTTCCCAAGGTTGTTCAGCAAAGCAGGCTTGTCGGGATGGCCATCGGGTGTGAGATGCACTGCCTGCTCGAAGACCAAAATGGACCTGCTCATATCTGCAAGGTCGCCAATCCGCCCGAAGCGACTCGATAGTGAGCTCCCGAGGCTATTTAACATTCCTGGCTTGTCGGGATCATCATCCGATGTGAGTTCCACAGCTGTCTTCAACACCGAAATAGCCTCGTCAATGTCCACTACCTGTCCATTTCCCTTGAACCGAAGATACAATAACGTTCCAAGCGCGGCCAGGAGTCCAGGTCGACGAGGACTCCATACTGACAAATCCAACAACATAGCTCGCACCCTCCGTATCTGCTCTTCACTATCACAACCTCCCGGGCTTGTCGGGGAAACTCCTTCCTCAATCCTCCAGATCAACACCGGTGTTTCAGCTATTTCCAGTGCAAGACACGCCACTCGATAGACATAGTTATCCTTTGAAGTAAATTGTACGACCTCCATAAGCAGGCCCTTGGCTTCTGCATGGTCTTCTGCATTGCCTTGCTTCACGAATCGAGCAAGAGCGAATCCGAGTCCTAGTGCTGTCCCATAGTGGTCCGGGTGACCTATAGCACGAAGCTCTAGTGCATCCCGATACAATGTAATTGGCACATCCAGGTCAAAGTAAGCATTGTTGACTTGACAATAGATGAACCTCGCAGTGGCCAGGTTAAATAGTGCCGCTGAGCAATTAGGATGTTCGGGGGGACACAGGTCCCGGACATGTTGAAAATGTGCCATGGCTTCATAGAGATCGCTTTGATTCTTGAGTTCCTGGTAGCGTTGGATGGAACAGTGTCCTGCATCAGTCCAACGTGCCAGCTCGCTCGTTATATCCGATTCAGGCAACTATCGTCCTATAATGAGACATGCCCGCAAGGTAATTAATCAATGGCTCACCTCAAGGCTGGGCATGCGCAAGTCGAGATTGCAAAAACACCGTTCGGTAATGATCCTGAGTGACGAACACGACAATACACTCTTATTGTCCTGGCGAGTCGGAAACTTGATCGCTACAATAGAATGTCAGAGGTGGGTGTTAAAATAATAAAGTCACTCACGCTGGCCCCCTTCGTGGAGATTGAGCAGGTCTCCAACGGTAATATCGAATTGGCGTACTAATTGACCATTTCCAAGCCTTGGTCCAAGCTCAAAGGAGGCATATACTTTGAAGGAGATGACGGACGACCGTTCAGATGGCCTTGCAGATCGGTGAATGGAATGAATGCAACCTGGAAGTCTGAACAGTGGCGACTCACAGAAGGATCTCTTCATTCCAATGCACATCCTCGTCCACCAATACAGGCTTGTTCGAAGTTTCCACTGTCGCTCCGTCGATTCCCACGGTAACATAGAATCCTGCCGGCAGGCGGCGGAGGCCAGCGGTAACATCGGTTGCATGAATGTCTATCCAAGTGTCAATTGTCTTTCAGACTGCTACACACTACCACACACGAGTTAGAGACATGTTCGGACTTGTTTTCGCCAGACGGGCGCGACTGCGAGTCGTCTGGTCTATTCCTTCTATGAGCACCTCCGGGCTTGAGGGGAAACGTTGAAATCGGGGGTTGATAATTCTGATCCATGATCGTGTGCGTAGAGACAAAAGAGATATGTGGTGGTTGGGAGAGGGCTGCGTCCTGGCACTTGCTATGATCATATGCTTTGGTCCGTGCTCCGACTCGGACATGGCCGATTGGCGGTGCACAGATCACGTGATCTAGACGCTGGCCCTTACTTAATCATCGCATACCGGCTATCTCTCACCCTTCCTCTGTGATCGAATGTTCCGGTCATCTCCGCAGCGACCACACCCGAAACGCTAGCTTCGTGATCGACCCCATCCCGGTGCAGCATCCCGCATCATGCTCGTTCTTGCTGCTACAGCAACCCGTGGTCACCTCCCCGGGCTCGTCACCATCGCCTGCAACACCTGTGCGAAATCGAGCGGAATTTTGGGCGGCATGGGCACGCCAAACTCGGTGTCGTCCCGTGCAACCAGCGATGTGCATCAAACATAATCGATGATCCGTGTGAGAGCAAAGAAAAGACGGGGAGACGCACCTGCCTAACCCTGTGCTGCACCACACCGCCCAAAGATTACCGAGCGTCTAGGCGAGACAAAGGCAGCCGGGTTTCTATATTCTCGGCTCCAGCAGCTTTATTCCGAGCGAAAAAGGGTACCAGTGGTGCTCGCCGCGGAACTCGGGTTGCAGAACGGTCCGGCTCTGGCCCAGAGGTTTTAGGAGGAGTATGATCAAGTCAATACGCCGCTACAAAAGATGCTCGAAAAAATGCAACGGTAGGGGTACGATGAAACATATAATGAGGATGATGATGCATGCTTGCCGTCACCAAGGATCGTGTGCGAAGTGGACCATGACTGGCCCTAGGATGGATCGCCCAAAGTGCTTACGCGGTGGTATGGGCCATAACGCCCTATTCTCCCGCGGATGCCACCTTTACGGGTCCTGGACTCACAGTCGTCACCCGTACAAGTCTGAAGCCATGCTTCTTTTCGATGTAATACTACTGTGGATCTGAATTCTAGCACTCACTAGACGTCAAACCAACTAGAAGAAGTGATTTATAGGAAAGAACAGAAACCTCGCATTACAACTTGAGAATATACATTGGTTCCACCAGATTGGTGGTCATTACCGGTAGTACTCATATCTCAACGTCAATCGTCGTCGCACACTTTTCCATCTAGTGCGCAATGCTCATCAAACTTCCAATAAATGTCAAGATCTATTCCACGCATCAGGTCAACGGCATAGCACGAGCGAAAGAAAACGGCCAACATACTAAACGTGGTCGAACATCCACAATATCCTCGGGCACAAGGAAGATCAGTGCATTCATCTTTCTCGCGATCGAAATCGCCAGCTTGGCTGGATCACGTCACATCAGTTTACATCTTTAAAAAAATGCCCGCTACACACCATTCTGTCGCCGATCTTCATACTCCCCAGTTTCGTGCACGTCAATGACAAGCCCAGGATCGACGATCCCAGGTCGGAGCGCCTCGAGGAGGTTGAGAATGAAGATACCGGTCGTAATCGAGGGGTCCTTGAACGATCTGATGGTGCGCGCGCCGGATTTGCCCTTTTGGACGGTCGTGTTAGCCCACTTGAGCATTTCTTGATCGGTAATGGGACGACCGGACCCAGAAAGGCCCGTGAGCGTCTTGGTGATGTTGAGCCTGTCGAAACGAACCAATACATCACGATTGGCGTTGAAAGACAGAAAGAGGCGGACTAACCGCATGAGTTGCCAAACGAGGCCGAGCACAAGCGTCCTCGTGCCATCGACGATATCGGCGCCTTGAATCCCGACCAGGTGCATTCCATTTTGCTTCCCAAGCTCCACCGCGTAGTTTGTGTTCTCGACTTGCTTGAACCGGGAAAGTGTGCTCTGATTTGGTGTGATCCCAATGTCCTCTTGTTCCTCGCCTCCATCTAGTGACGGCCGAGACGCCCCCGCATCCCCCTTGGGTTTCGAGACACGTCGCCAGACAACCGAGCCAGGCAGGATCTTGTCGAACGCTTGGAGGATGATAAGTCCGTCCTTGAGGTTCTCAAACAGGTTGAACACGCCTGGTTCGACGCCAAGTGAGTTGAGCCAGAGCGTAAAGACGCGGGCTTCGCGTTCCCCTTCAGCATCGAAATCTTCGACCGCGCCATAGTCCTTGGCTTCTTGTTCGTCGAGCGGGGCGAGACCGGGCCAGGTGTTGAAGAGGTTGGCAACGAACGCGAGGTTGAGGCGAGGATTCCCGGCGACGAGGGAGGAGGGCGTAAGGTACTTGCGACAGCCGATGGCGGCGGCGTTTTGGAGAACTTGTTCGGCACGCTGTCGGAGATCTCTTGTCTGTAGAGGGGCACGGGAGCATTCGTCGGGCTTGAGCTGGTTAAGGAGGACGGTGTAGTTTTCGCCGTCGCACACGTCGCGGCTAAAGTTATTTACTCTGAAGGGGGCAATCGTCAGAACGAAAAGATTGATCGCAAGGAAGATGATACCTTCTCTTCCAGCCTGCAGCCTTCAAGTGATAGTTGAACCATCGGAGCAGAATCTGGTCAGGGGTCAAACGAAGGAGATCGTCGACGGTCTCCCCCTCCTCACAGAGACGATACAATTCAGGATGAAGTTTGATGTCGACCTGGGCAAGGAGACCTCTGCGGATGATCTGCCAAATGAGACCAAGAATAAGATGTTCTCGGCCTTCGGAGATATCTGATGAGCCGATGTTGACGACGGAACAACCGATACCCTTGGCGGACGTGATGACGATGTTGTTGTTCTCCGTGATCTGGAAGGCATTCAGGGGTTTGCGGGCCGTGGGGATATTGAGCACACGGGTGTCGATCGTGTCTGGCACAGAATCGTTGATTAGTTTACAGAGGATCAAGCCATCACGACACTCGTCGAAGAGCTGCATTGTATCCGTGGGGATAGGGAAACGGGTACCAACATCAGGGTCATTCTCAATGACCTGTTATCTGTGTGAGCAGAGGTACAAGGACGACAAAAGGAAGATCAACGCGTACGCCATTGATGTGGTTCGTAAACTCCTTTCGCTCATCCTCGTTGATGGTGTGACTGACATTGGCGTTGGAGCCCTTGACGGTGACTTTGCCGGCCCTGGTTGGTAAGACGGAGGCTTTGGGCTGCGTTCTTAGTTTGACGTTGAGCTAGGAAGGGGGAGGATAAGAAGTGGCAACTACGAGATGACACAGACGCACCTCTACCCAATCCTCGAGCTCGACCTTTCCGCTCGCATCGACGGATACGCCTTTGAGTGTCTCACGGGCCTGATCGTAGGACTCGCCGCTGCTCTGCAAGGCGTGCAGAACGGCGCTCTTGTCCACACGTCCGGGCGTGTCGGTCGAGATGGCACTGGGCCGCGATGTGTTATCCTGGGCCGATGAGCATCTGCGATGAAGGACCCACTTGAAACGATTGATGAGATCGAACATCACATCTTTGGTGACCTCTGGGTACTTTTTCTGCAGTCGAAGTGCTTCCATAGGGGACGACGGTGGCGATGGACGGGACGAGCCTGGGCGGTGTCGATGGATGAGCAAAAGTGATTTTGGAACTGCCACTGCCTCGGCGGGATGCTGCGCGCTGCTACTGGGATCACCGTCAGAAATCGGGTTGACTCCGGGGGCATCCTCCTAATGTTTTATACTGTCCAACACTGCTTGACGCAGCCGCCACGCTTGCAGTGCACAGTCAACTGCGCATCTCCTTGCCTCCTTTCCGCATCCCAACACGCCGTGTCCTGTGACCGTCCCGGCTGTTTAGTCCCGATCTAATAACGTCGAGTCTGTGAACATCGAGGGCGTCGACGACGGCAATGTATACGCTTGTTTACATACATGCCTTTTGTCAACCAACCGAGCTCGATGATACGCCCCTCCCTCCCCAGGCGGACCTTCCGTGTGCTTTACTGGCTCCCTATCGGCTTGGCCTTTACCCATTACTGCTACACCATCAAAACCGTTCGGGGACGAAGCATGCAGGTCCGTGGCCCGTTCCAAACCCTCCCCCTCCCTCATCCCCTCGTCCCCGTCAGTCAGCCTACGCTCAACCCCGACACCTCCCGCTGGGATGACATCGTCGTATTTGACCGCCTCACTCTTCATTCCAGTCGGCCTATCACACGGGGCGACATCGTCTCACTCAGGTATGTGTCGCGACGCACTCTCCAATACTTGTGCACCAACGTTTCCCAGAGACCCCATACATAGTCGGAAAATGATCGTCAAACGAGTAGTCGCCATTGCAGACGACGTTGTCCAAACGCTCCCACCGTATCCCGACGCCAAGGTACTCGTTCCAGAAGGCCACATATGGGTCGAGGGCGACGAGCCGTTTCGCACGTTGGACAGCAACACGTTTGGACCAGTATGTCATCCATCATCTCACTTGCGACTAATCTTCAATACTGGACAGGTGCCTCTCGCTTTGGTCGATGCCAAACTCAGCTACATCATCTGGCCCTTTCACCGGATCGGGTCGTTGAAACCTCCAGAAGAACCTGTCTCAAATGCGGGTGTTCCACGGGATTTTCGATGGCGTGATGCAATGGCAGCTTTCGAACGGGAATGCAAAAGACAGGCACGCGTCATACCTCCATCTACTAAGAGCAACCAAGGAGTCACTCCATGACCTTGTTTGCGTTTGCACGCGACGCGGGTCTAGAGTAGTGATAGGCACAGGAGGGCTTCGCCTCTTTGACATGGATATAATCATTACTTCGGAATCGGGACTATTCATTTGTCGCCGTACTAGACTGGATGCCTAATATCCTATCGGCCTCGAGTGAGCCAGCAGGAGGTACGTCTTTCCGAAGCGAGACCGCGACCGGCGAGACACCTTCGTTGTAAGCCAACGCAAAGACGACATCCATGTCTGACAATAACGAAGAAACATCAGAAAACCGCTTTCGATTAACAGCGCAGACATACCCTCGAGCGAGCGGCCAGCAGTTTCGGGGAAAAACAGGTATACAATGGGTACGATGAGGGCATTTAAGGCCGCAAAGACTGTAACAGGGCGAGGTGAGTCTGCATGGACCACCCATGGAAAGCCTACCGATATAGGTCCCCCACGAAATGTTGTTGAAAGAAGGGCCCGTGACCATCACGACCATGAAATTGAAGATCCAGTTCGATGCTAAGCCTATCCATGAGTCCCGTTGCAGTAGCCCCAGGAACTACACAGCGCACCCGTGCTCAATGCGTTGGCGGGCGCACGGATTCTTAATCCGACAATTTCGGCAGGCTGTCAAAATCCATCAAAGGCGCTGAGCCCTCCAAACTCCCCAGGGGGAAGGGAATCTCAATCGACGTACGTATAGCCACGTCATGCCCAACCAGCCAACAGCGAAAAAAGAATTGAAGACAAACAGCAGTACGGAGCTCACGACTTGTGCCGCACTTCCGTGGACGCTCCCAAGCACCGCGAGGAGTACCATTGTCAGACACTGTCCTAGTGCGCCAAAGAGCATGAGTTTGCGTCGGCCGACGCGGTCGATCAAAAAGATGGCAACAAGGGACGCGAGGAAGTATTCTGTGCCGTTTGCAGCGGCGATGATGCGGGACGTGACATCAGAAAGGCCAAGACGTTGGAACAACAATGTCTAGGGAGGAAGAGTGGTCAAAGCACAACTCGAAAACGAAGTGACAGACTGACGGCATAGCTGTGGAGTCAATGAGCCAAGATAGAGCAATGGAACAGTTTCAGACCCACTAGGTAATCAAGTTGATCCCCGTAATTTGCTGGAAACATTGGTTGATGACACCCAGAGAGGCCCGTCTAAAGTTTTGCGTACGACCACCAGTGAAAAGCTCCCTCAGTTGCGAGTTCGAGCCCTTTTCATGCTTGTCAGCATCGAGGCTACGGGACTGTTCTTCAATTTCGACAGCTTCGCGGATGGCGTGATACGTCCTTCTAACCTCAGGGTCACTAAACGGTTTATCGTCCAGTGCTGAGATGACGGCTGCGGCTTCGGCGTTGCGCCCATGTTTCACGAGCCTTGTGCTATTGGCTGAGGGCTGGTTATAAACAGTTTCAAAGTACCTACCATCTTGGAGACTCTGGGAGCTGGAATCCGGTCATGCGATGAACATACAAAATTCAGGGCACGCACAAAACCAATCCCAAAGATCATTACAAAGGCAAGGACGATCTGGAGTGCAATCGGAACCCTCCACTGGGCAGAGGATCCAGACGCCCAATACCTATGCACCGTGAATTACGGTATTCCGTTGGAAAGATA
The DNA here is from genome assembly GCA_038089095.1 of Tylopilus orsonianus. Taxonomy (NCBI): domain Eukaryota; kingdom Fungi; phylum Basidiomycota; class Agaricomycetes; order Boletales; family Boletaceae; genus Tylopilus; species Tylopilus orsonianus. The sequence goes on along the minus strand of JBBPKE010000093.1, from coordinate 30,782 downwards.
ACACGTACAATGCAAAATCAATCCACTGCATGAACGGATCATTCAGTATCTAGCAAAACACACCAACAACGGCCCTAACTCACGTAACTGTGTCCAAC
>JBBPKE010000093.1:0-30585 GCA_038089095.1 Tylopilus orsonianus | reverse complement strand
CGTGAATTACGGTATTCCGTTGGAAAGATAACACGTACAATGCAAAATCAATCCACTGCATGAACGGATCATTCAGTATCTAGCAAAACACACCAACAACGGCCCTAACTCACGTAACTGTGTCCAACCACATCAGCAGCCATCCCGGGAACCTTTCGAGAGACGCCACCCACGATATCATGATGCCAAACGTGATCAGACTGCCTTCGATCATGATCAAGCTGCCTCTCTCGGCAGCTGGCGAACATTCCGCATGATAACTAGGCACGGTCGACGTCTATATGCGGTCAGCGCTCGTACGTGACGGTGCACAGCGACGTTTCACCCACGTTGAGTCCGTTTCCAAGACCGGTGACGATGCGCGCGACGACGAGCTGGGTGTAGCTATACGATGTCGTCTGGAGGATAGCCCCGACGATCATGATGCATCCGCCAGCGACGATTGTCTTTCGACGACCCAGTCGATCGCCGAGCCACAGGTTGGACAGTGCACCAATCAAGCATCCGATTTCCTAAATGGGTGAAGGGGCCCAGTGGCGTGAGTATGTGTGCAACACACAAGATCATGATGAACATACGTAAACGGCGACGACAAAACTTTGCAGCGTCGCGTGATTGGGATGGCTTGCATCCACAATGACCTGGGGAAAGACCTTTTCGAACTGCCTCAATATCAGCACAATTGGCAAAGGGGAGAAAAATCCGGCGCAACCTGTCCTGCCGTTAATAATGCCGACATGACGCCTTGGTCGTATCTGCAAGTACGCATCTCGGCGAGTTCGAAATATGGATCGATATGTCCAAACAGAGGCATACCCAAAGAGCGTAAAGCCGGCACCCGCGACGAACGCCAACGAAGCCTTTAATGACCTGCCTCGTAAAGATAGATGATACCTCTCCACGTCCTCTTGGCAAAGTCCAGATCCTGATCGTTCATCCTGTATGCGCGACTTTTCGTTTGCCTCTAGATGCACGTTTACAGTAGCCATATGTCAAGCGACTGCTTTGAGGAGAGTGCAGAAAGAGGGGGTGCGATTTTTCGCAGCCCGCTACGCTTCTGGAACGCCATTCTAGATATAGATAGACTCGGTAGAACCCGTTCCCGCCGGGGTTCAAGAAGAAACCAGATCGCAGCAGACATGTGTCATCTGACGGTCCACTCAAGACATTACCTGTGGAAAGAGGTCAGGACATGCGAATCGCTGGAAAGGGATTACGTAGTGGAAGAAGGATGTTCCAGACCACCAACTCACCTGACATGAATGCCCCCGCGGCGAAGGCCCTCAGGGTGAAACGCGATAGGCTTTGAATAGGAAAGTATTGTAAGACCATCTTTTCGCCGCCACAGAGATGGGTCCAAGATTCTCGAAACGAGAACAGGACGGTTATGAATCACTTCTAGCTCGATCTTACAATCGAATGTCGTAATGTCGTATGATCAGGGTATGGACACAGGAACGCGCATTGCAATCTAGCAGTGGGCAATCTTGAACATCGACGTTGTGCTTTGCACTTTGTAACAAAATGTAGAGAGTCCCTTGCGTTTTGCACGTGGCAGTGCAGGTAAATAGAGACAATCAACACTCGGTTCATTGACATGTCTTTTGCTGATCTGAAGTCCAAGAGGCAATCCGAGAGCTCAAAATCCTATGTATCTGCGTTGAATGATCCTATCGCAGTCGCGTCCGCGTCCGCGTCTCAAGCTTCAGTATCTACCGTTCGGAATGACGTGGTGACTGACACCGACGGTCTATACTCCCAACTCCCTTCTTCACTCGAGATCAGGAAAACCGATCGCTGCGGGAGAGGTTTGTGGACACGACAACCTTTCGAACCCGGTACGAATATCTTCGAGTGTCTCTACGGCCCAATTTGTTAATGTATCATCTTCTGCCTGACTCGGAAGGGTCCATCCTCCTGTCTGTAGAACCCCATGTGTTCGTCCTCTCTAATCAGTACCTCGGTTCACATTGTTCATCGTGCACAAATGCCACTTTGACATCCCCTCTCATGCGATGCTCAGGCTGTGGGGTGCTAAGGTATTGTAACAGCGTGAGCTCTCGAGCACTTATGTCAATGTAGTTTACTCAACTCTATCAGTTTTGTCAAAAGGCCGATTGGACCTTGCACAAGCGCGAGTGTGTTGCGCTGCAGCGATGGGCCAGGACAGCACCGTCCGCCGTGCTGAGTGTTCCGAATGACGCAGTCCGGTGTTTAGGTCGCATTTTATGGCGAATGAAAGCAAAGGGTCTGAGTAGTGGATGGGTTGGTCACTCAGAAGTTGTCTCCTCTCCAATTATTCATGAGCATCTTTAGTCGAAAGCAATACAGGCAATGCAGTCCAGTGGGTGGCCCGTGTTATCATCGTCGTTATTTTTCTGCATTTAACTGACATTGCGCCCTAGACAAATTATCCCCCCAGCAATCTGTCTCTGTCGAAGCTCACGTCCACCTAGCGCAGTCGGTAGTCCGATATCTTGGTATGGGTGGGCCTTCGGACCTCGAAGAATATGGCATCACGTCTCCAAGTGACCTCGCCAACACGATTTCGAGGGTGAGGATCGAACAGGCCGGCTACACCTCTTTTACTCATCTTGTCTGTGCCCAAGTTTATCACGAACACATTCGCACTCACATCACCCTCACTTACACCCATTGGCGCTAGTGTATCCCCGCTGGCTGCGTTCACAAATCATTCGTGTCTTCCAAACGTAGCCATTGTATTTCCCCGTACCGGTAAAACAAGAGGACAAGAACCGATTATGAATGTTATCGCTTTACGCGATATCGCGGCTGGAGAAGAGGCACGTTATACCTCACGCCCAGGCTTAGAGGGTGCTCAATTTACTCTTACACTAGGTGTTGATGACTTACACTGATACGACTCTCCCAAAAATCCAAAGACAAAAAGCCCTCGCTGACACCTATGATTTCATCTGTCAATGCCCGCTATGCAAGCCAGCTGTCACAGCCGTCGACCCAAGGGAAGCCCTCTTGTGTCCCAAATCATGTGGTGGAACTTGTCCTATCCCAAATGAGGGTAAGTGGATATTAATGATGATCTAAGCACATCTTCTGATCCAGAATGACAGATGACCTAATATCACGTTGTTGTAACTGTAAAGCTGCAATCACCGATCCCAATGCTGTTATGGATGCCGTTCGTATCGGACAAGAAGCTCTGGATAAAGCAACGGGACTCCAGTTGAGCGGTACAATTATTCACTCGGACATCACTGTCATTCATGTGACTCATGATGTTCACCATCACAGATCATGCCAAGGCAGCGCAATTAACCACCAATATGATACCGATCCTGGTCTCGGCTGGCTTGGCTTCTTCGTGCCACCCCCTCCTTGCCCTATTAAAGCTCCATCAGTCCTTATTGCTCGCTTCGTTCTCTGAGAAAATCACACAGCAGCGCTTGGACGAGAGTATACGTACTGCAGTCAAGCATGTGGCGGGGTTATCTGCTGTACTGAGCGAGGGACATCCCGTGCGCGGCATTGCACTTGCCGAGCTTGGAAAACTGCTCGCTGTCGACGAGCCATCGCCATCGTCGCCACCCCAAACGACAACCTTTCCCCCTAGCGGCCCGGCGAGGCTCAATATGGCATATGAGACACTGTTGAAGGCGAGAAATGAGTTGTTGGTCGGATTTGGCCGGGAGAATGAGGGTGGTGAGGTAGGTCGGGAAGTGAGAGAAGCCATCGTGGCACTGGAGAAGGAGTTGGGGGTATGGTCGAGTGGGATACGGAACGTGTTAGGCGATATGCCGACCAAAAGGAGCGGAAAAGCATGAAGATGGGTTTTCCAGACTAACTTGTGCCGCGAGGTGGTGTATCCCAGACTTGAAGGGAGGGAGCTTGAGAGGGACACTGTCCAAGATTCTGGGTTTTAGGACTACAATGACACGGTGTGAATGCGTGCACTCATCGCTAGCATAGCCAAGAAATCATCGTATTTCCTTGAAGCCCAAACTCTGAAATGTTCATACGGCATGCTATCGCGTTTGAAGTAGAACTAGTGTCAGCTGACGGGCAGACGTAGACCAGTATCATTGCCAACGAGGACAAGAAGCGTACGACGGGCGTCGGAAGGGTCCTAATCCTAACCTGTGTCACTATTCGGGAGAGAACTCGGGGCCTGGGTCCGAACAGGCCGAGCCCTTCACATATCATATTTGAGAGGCTCCGTGCGTTTCGTCCGACTGCAGAACATTGGACATGTACCATACAGTTGAGAGTCTACTCAAGAAGCGTGCTCTGTCTGCAGGATCGACGCTTCTGGGGCTAAGTGAAGAAGTCGACAAGGAGGGGCATTTTGACTCCTACAGAGACAGCGGATTACTTTGAGAACTCGGTAGTAATCAAAAGACGGTGCCAGAGCGGGTTCTTGATTCAGAGGTGGGGTCTCCTTACTACAGCCGGTCATGTTTGGCACTACATTCGGAATCGTATGTAAGGCGCAGGGGAGCGTCGCTTCCTAGCATGTTGGGTGACACATGTTAGCATTGTACCCAACCTTGAGAAGAAATAGCTGTCGAACTTCCAGTTTGCAAAAAGGTACAAGTCCGTAAAAGCAAAAACAGTCTCTCTGGCGGGGAGTCGAACCCCGCTCTCCCGCGGTCGAAGTTATTGCACTTGACAGGCGGGTGTACTATCCGATATACTACCAGAGACATGGTTACAGTTAGAGCACAAAATGTATACAAACTGCAGTGATTCATAGGTTCCAGTCTGCTGTGCGTTATGTTTGCGGCTCGGACGCAGTCCCCCACTCAGGCTCGTTTGAGTGAGAACACATCTGCACCCACTAGTAAAGGTATTCAGCGCTACCGTGCTATGCCAAGAAGCCGCTCACGGTATATTAAATCAACGATACGTGCGAGTGGAAATCCCTGAAGGAGGTAGCGAGCGCTAAACAAGGCCGAGGAGGCTTCAGCATGAGCAGCTATCAGCTGACCCCAATTCTCGAACGAAGCGACGCGTGAGAGCGTCAGTTCAACCTGGCATATAACTTATACTTTCGCGAATCCTCATATACATAGCCCGTCTCTCTTCACTCGTCGCGTGATCTTCCCCATGCCCCCCTCCATGTTGCTTTCCTATCTGGCACACCGGAGAGCTTGGTAGGTACAATCCCCCTTATCGCCGCCCTGGTTTCGCGTTCAACCGTCTGCTTCCTCACAGCGCTGACAAGCAGCGTGAGCGTGCAGAGCGAATCGCGGCCCTCCCAGAAAGGTACCGCCAACCTTTGACACCACAAGATAAAGATATCCTCTCCCTCCCCATCTCCACTATCGTATCCAATGTTCAGACTGATTCGCTTGACCCATCTGATGTCCTGACCGCGTACGCCAAGCGCGCATTGCAGGCACACGCTCTCACCAACTGTCTCACGGAGATCATGATCGAACCAGCGCAGATATGGGCGCGCGATGCCAAGCGTTCAGGTCCTCTAGCCGGGGTGCCCGTGTCCCTCAAGGACTTGGTCGCCGTCAAGGGTTACGATTCGAGTATTGGATACTCTGCGAAGACGGGCAAACCCTTGCCATATGATGGTGCGTTTGTAAGACTCCTGAGGGACGCGGGCGCCATCCCGTTCGTCAAGACCAACGTCCCCTTGACCATGCTCTCGTTTGCATCCACAAACGACGTGTTTGGCACGACTGAGAACCCTCACAAGAAAGGGTACAGCCCAGGTGGATCCTCTTCGGGCGAGAGTGCGCTTCTCGCGCTAGGCGGCTCCAGGATTGGGATAGGCACAGACGTGGCTGGTAGTGTTCGCGTTCCGGCGCACTACTCTGGGGTGTATTCAATCAAGGCGAGCATGCATCGGTTCATCAAGACAGGGAGCGTCTCGTCGATACCTGGGCAAGAGGGGGTACCAGCTACCCACAGTCCCATGGCAAAGTCACTCGAGGATCTCGAGACTTTTTGGCGAGCCGTATTCCAGATGAAGCCATGGGAGTATGATTATTCTGTGAGCACTCTGTTGCTCATCTGTTATTTTCGTCCGATGCATGTCGTGTTGTAGGTTCTCAACATCCCATGGAGAGAAGTGAAACTTCCCGTCGACAGACCTATTAGATGGGGTGTATTGTGGGACGATGGTATGGGTTATCCAGTCTGAAGTTCAGAAAACTTGATAGCGTACAGGCGTTGTTGCTCCCTCACCCGCATGCCTGAGGGCGCTTACAACGATAGTAGAGGTGTTGCAGAAAGACGGTCACGAAGTTTTTAACCTGTAAGCGTGACCTTTCCCTGAGCACACGCGTCTAACATCGTGGCAGAAACCCACCGAGCCCGTATGAGGGGCTTCAGATCGCCTCTCAGCTTTTACTGGCTGATGGAGGAAAGACGGCTTCAAATGCGTTCAGGCCATTCGAGACCAATGATGCAGGGATGATTCCTGCTTTTTGTGCCCTCCGGTTACCACGTTTCATCATGAAGATTTATGCTTGGTATTTGAGATATATCCGCTGGGATCCCACCTACGCCGGCTTGGTAGACAACTTTTACGAGAAGAGTGTCCCGGAATATTACGCCCTCATTGCGAAACGAGAGGACTACCGTAGCCGGTGGTTCAGGATTTGGCGTGACTCCGAAGTCGAAGGTGGACTGGGGGACAATGGCCTCGATTTCGTTCTCACAGTACCGAACGCACTGCCAGCCGTACCTCACGGAGGGATGCGTCATGGATGGAAAGCGTGCGGCTATACCTTTTTGTTCAACTTGGTGGGTGATCAACCAAGATGACTGGGATTATTCTTTTTACGACGCTCTGGTCGTGGTTGCATGTAGCTCGATTACAGCGCGGGAGTGATGCCGATCACCCACGTGAAGCGTACGGACGTCGTTTCACGTTCTTTCCGAGCCCGCAACGCGATCGAACGGGAAAACTATCGCATGTATGATGCGACCGCGATGGAGGGGCTCCCCGTGGGCGTGCAGATCGTCGGCAAACGTCTTGACGAAGAACGCGTGCTTGAAGGCATGAAACTGATTGAAAAGTCGATGAAAAGTGCCGGTTTAGCCTATGCGGGGATTCCTCTATAATGTATACTGGTGCGTGTGTGCGTGTATGTTCCGTGTGTGTACTTTGAAATGTTGTATAAAATCATGATCATGGGGCGGATGGATAGTTCGGTCAGTTGTGTGGCGCTCGAACCCAGGAGACTCTTGACTGCCCATCGGATGATCACTCGCTGCGTTATCCGTTCCTTCTTCGAACCTCTGTCCGTATTGGACTAGTAACCCCGGTCCCTCCAGGAACAACGTCGGAGATACGACGCCAACGGCCCAAGATTGAATATTAAATGTTGATTGACGAGGGTTCGACGCCATTGCGACAGGAACTCAAATAAGCTGGAGAGAGGCACGCGCCGCGATAAGACGCGAGCGTGCACCCGTGAAACTCAATATCAATATGACAGATGGGTGCGTGCACTATGAAGAAGCACCGTCGTCCCTGCAGCGCGCACGTTAATACCACCGCACGTCAAAAAAGCAAGTTGGATCCCCTTGAATCCGCAAAAAGTCTTTTCTACCAGTGCAGACGTCTACTCATCTGTATACTACGTCGTGTCGTGCCGAGTGCGACGATTCCGCTGTTGGCCATGTGCACATCTGACTCAAAAGACATCGTTATCTCGTGCATCCGCTTGCGACGTCGCGCTGCCAAACTGCTACAGCTCTTAATTAATTTATGACTTGGTTCCTAGTCCTTGGTTGGCATCGAATACAAGAAATCTCCCAAGTCATGGGCTTTATGATGCGGCTTGCCAGCTTAGTCATCCAACCCAATGGCTGATCTCTCGCATTGTCGCGCGTTCGGAAGCAGATCATGTCCCGCCTTCCTGGACTTGTTACCCAGTGGCGCATGGAACGCCCAACTCTAAAAAGTGAGTGTATGGTGTTGAGTTGATAACTCCTATGGAGACATCAACGGCCGGTCGACACGCGCAAGTAATCCCAAACGGTGCGTTACGCGAGAGTATCAGTATCCAGCCCCAAGGCGGAGAGCCTCGTCACGTCCTAGCGGCTCGCGTGGCAGGCCTTGCGAGTGTAAGCCTATCAGAACATTCGAATTAGTAATACAATGCCACTGCAGAGACCAAACGGGTTCCAAGCGACCCGTTTACTTAAAACAGAACCCTCGTAGGACCTGCTGTTGGCAACTAAAGGAAGCAAGATGAGCAAACAATCGAGTGGCGGCGCGTACAACTCTATTGATACGCGCCCGGGAAAAAGCAAAAATAAATATCACATATCGTACTCGGTGAGCCGACGGTGGTCGTCCGGACGACCTTGGGCGCCAAGCTATTTATTCCCCATGGATGACGGCTAGTCGGAACGCACTAGTACTATACGTACCGATTGCGCGATTTCGGACGACCAACACCCCCCCCTGCCACATGCATAAATGGGTCTAGAGTGTGCTGCGGTCCTACGCCAACTTCAATAAAGGGGGCCTCTCCTGACGCTCTCGGGAACAGTTTTGACACACATTGACCAGGGATGATCCTTTGTATTGCAGTCACGCTGCGCATGCGCAAGCTTGGGCCACAGGCACACCATCATGTGGCCATACTCGGGTCCTTACGTAGCCGAACAAACTTGGGCTCCATGCCGATGCTATAGTGGAGATGGAGCGCATTATCCACGATCATGATTATGATGGACCTCCAAAGAGTTAGTCTGCGAAAAAAAAAAAAAAGAAGAAAAATGGCGTGCCCATATGCCATGTTGGGGTTTAAGCATCAGTGACGTGTCTGTCGCCCGGAACACGGGCCAGACCTGCGGTCGGCGTTAGATGGATGGACGACACCAGATGCTCAGGCCGAGATGCAGGTACGTGATGGCCATCGATAGCGTCTCCTGCTTTCCAACGGCCATAGCTGGTAGCAAGAGATAACACAGGGTTTGCCAATGTCTGGTGGCGCCGTTGTCGTTATCAGCAATCAAGCTTTCCACGCAGATAGGCTCGCGTCGCCATCAGTGGAACGGCCTCAAATCAGGGGCAGGGGTAAAAAGCGAGGGACGAAAACGGCAAGTCGAGCCTCACGGGATGTCAGGTTGTCCAACAAACAAATGAGCGATGTCTGGCCTGACACACCAGTGTCGGATGGATCGAGATTCGAAACGTCACTTCGTGGGGCTCACACGGTGCCAAAACAAGGCGGCATGCGATAGTGATATTTGAGCGCATACGTTTGCAGAGCGTAATAACAACCAGGATTCCCAAGAATCAAATTTATACACCGGTTGACCCAATCCGAACATAGGGGTGGAGAATGGACGGCGAGGCGCCAATGTACAGTAATACACGCATGGTGGTCGTCATTAAGTGGCCACGAGTCCAGAGATTGCTGTACGCTCGTGTTTCATTATGGGGCGCGGGGCAAGCGGGACCGTCGTGTCTATCCAGAATTTATGCACCATCGACCGCTTCTTCGACATCCTCTCTTACTTCATCCCCGTCATGGCCGCCAGCCTCATCGGTGATATCGCTCTCACTCTCCGGCGGAATCGGTTCTGATGGGGGTGGCTCATTTAATTCGAGCAGTGTCTGGGGTGGGGGCGGTAACTCGGATGCTACATGCGGTTCCGTATCGTGTGGCGCGTCGTTGCTGGATGGTGGAACATGATCATCTGCCTCGCCGATGGACTCTGCGACGCGCTCTTCTGAGCCGGGCAGGATGTCTGTCGATTTGGTCAACAACTCGGAAACGGTGGACTCTGCTTCTTCCGAAGCGGGTTCGAGGGTCGAGGGTTCATGGGCTGGTGCGTTTTCCTCGGGTACATCCGTTGCTTGAACGAGATCTTCGGAACCTGATTCGATTGCCGGAGCGTCAGAAGGGGGTCCCTGTGGCAGTGACTCGGATGGCGCAACATCGATAGCGGTCTCTTGGGAGATGGCAAGCCCCGAGGCATCCTCAAGCGAAATGAGAGAGAGTGCTTCCACCGGCGGGGATAGTGGAGCAGCGACAGTCGACTCGGAGCGAGCATCGGCCATGTCATCTTCGTCGTCCAAATCGTCCGTTGTCGTGTCCAGATCGAGTGGGGACTGACCTGGGACAAGGGAGTGCATATCGGCCACGGGGGAGATGCTGAGCAGGCTGTCAGTGGCAGACCTGCCAGTGTCTTCGCTCTTGGACAGTTCCTCTGCCACAGCATAGGCCTCGCTAAAAACCATCGTGTCTGTTCTGTTACGGCCAAGTCTCCGAGGGCTATCTGTTCCAGATTGATCGACAGGCCTCGGACGCACGTTTGAAAGGAGATCCACGTCGCCGGAGAGAGCGTCTGAGGTAACGACATCATTTTGAAGTAGGGGTGCCGGGTGGACGGCAGCAGAGAACAGACGAGGGGGCTCGACTTGGTCCGTGTGCGCCTTGTCGTCGTGGTGAATGGCGCTTTCGGGAATGACGAGAAACTCTGTAGGGACCAGATCAAATTGAATTGTGAGTTTGAGGAAGCGGGCGTAGAGCGATGATTCGGCCTCGGCTTGCTCAAAGGCTTCGCGATGGTGAAAATATGCATGAGCGAAAATTCTGCCGAGGCGACGAGCAAGCGAAGAGAAGTGTCTGTGTGACGTCTGTGGAATGGAGAGCCTAGGGAGTGTGAGAAGCGATCGAGATTGATGAGCACGGTGAAAAGGTGGAGGAGAAGGTGGCCGAAAAAGTACCTAGAGGGGAAGGCTCTCGGAGAGTTCAGGAGGGCAGTTGCGCTATCGACAGTATGAAGGATGTAATCGATGGCACAGCATTGCTTTATATCGGGGGGGATCAGAATACAATACATTGGGGCAAACTGAATCGGCAAGACGGACCTCCATAGCGCCGTCATTACCGTGCGCAACACATAAATACAGCCACTCTCCCGCCTTCATTTGGGGACACGAGCTCCGCGTGCACTCTTGCTGGAGCATGGTGATCAGAGGGTGGGAAAGGTCCTGGGCGAGACGGCTGCAAGCGGGGCATTAATATGGGGGGGAGGCGTGGCTAGGTGGACGGACCGGAGCTGCTCGTAGATCCAGCAGGCGCGGTCCACGGAGAGGTCTGCCTTGTCTGGCCTTTTGAGGTCGTGCTCTGGGGCGTCGGGGGGGTCGTCGTGGTCGCGAGGGCGGGCGGGGAGGGAGACGATGGCGTCGACGTCGTGGACGTCTGTGCGGATGAGGAGGGAGATGTACTCCTGGAGCTGGAACGCGCTGTCGAGGGAGGCGAGGGGGGGCAGTGCGCGGACGGGGTAAAAGGAGGAGACGCGCGCGCCGCGGCAGGGACGGGCAGGGAGGAGCATCGTCGATGGAAAGAGGTGCACCGTGGGAACAACAACGTCACTTAGATTGCCCTCTCCCAGATATTATCACTGGCCTCCCTATATATATTCCACTCGCCAAACCGGCGAGCCCCCCGTCGCTCTTTTCCCCATGTCCCTCCACGAGTCCAGGCTCGACTCCGATGTCGAAAAGGACTTCTCCTCCCGCTCCGACGCCAGCGACCAGCCCCCCCTCGCGAAGGGCTTCCGCTGGGGCATCGAGGCCCGCGGTGCGTCTCTCTCTCCCCCCGCCCCGCCCCGCTCACCTCCCCCCAGGCACCGTCCCCGTGCCGTACGAGGACCGCAAGGACACCCAGTTCTACAAGGTCTTCTTCGTCTGGTTCTCCATGAACTTCAACATCCTCTCGTGCGCACTCCCCCGGCCCTCGTTCCGCCCCCCTGACCCTTGCCAGGTTCTCCACCGGCACACTCGGCCCAATCGTCTTCGGTCTCGGCCTTCGCGACTCTTGTCTCGTAATCTTATTTTTTAATCTCATTGCGAATCTCCTTCCTGCATATCTGTGAGCCCCCCCCCCCCCTCTTCTCCCTGCGCCCACATGCCCACCCGTCTAGAAACACCTGGGGTCCCAAAACCGGCATGAGACAGATGATTGCATCTCGCTACGCCTTTGGGTTCGTCGTCTGGTTCTGATTCACCCCACCCATCTCATGCCCCACCCGCAGATACTTTGGCGTCATATTGCCCACCATTCTCAATCTCATCGGTCTATGCGGGTTCAACATCCTCAACTGCATCTTGGGTGGACAGGCCCTCGCTAGCGTTTCCAATGGCATGTCGTGGACGTAAGTTTCCTTTTTCCCATCTTCGCTTCCACTCCATTCCCCGTTCGGTTCCTGAACTCAGGGTTGGAATCGTCATTATTGCGGTCCTTTCCATGATCGTATGTCTCCCCATGTGATCCTATCACTGGTCGTGCCTGACTCTCGGCCAGATCTCCTTCATGGGCTACAAGGTTCTCAACTGGTACGAGCGTCTGGCTTGGCCGCCGGTTCTTCTCGCGTTCCTCGTCGCCCTCGGTGTTGGAGGCAAGAACCTGTACAATATCCCCCCGGCTCCCCCTGCCTCCGCTGTTTCGATCCTCTCCTTTGCAGCCACGATCGCTGGTTTCGTCATCACCTTTTCCGCGATGGCATCTGATTTTACCATGTATTACGACCCCACTGTATCCAAGTACGTGTCCTTTTACCAATTTGATTTCCCCCTCGATCTCAATTAACACATCAAAAGTTACCGGATTTTCTGGTATTCTTATCTCGGGTACACCGTCCCGATCGTACGTTTCCCGCGCACCGTCATCCGTCATCATTATCAATTGAAAACCTTGTCAGATTCTTCTCGAGTGCCTGGGCGCTGCTGCCGTTTTGGCTGCGCCCAGTGTTGACAGCTGGAACGCCGGTTATGGTACAGCAGGCAACGTCGGCGGCCTCCTTGAGGCCATGCTGAGCCCTGTTGGGAATTTTGGGAAATTTTTGACCGTCATGCTCAGTCTGAGCGTCACGGCCAACATTGCCTGTACCCTCTATTCCATGTGCTTCAACTTCCAGGTTCTCGTACCCGCACTTGCTCGCGTTCCCAGATATGTGTTCTCTATTGTCAGTACCGCAATGTACGTCTCTCGTCCATCTTCCAAGGACTCGCCTACTAAATTTCCATCTTTTTTTTTTTTTCCCACACCAGCGGACTACCACTGTCAATAGTCGGTGCCCACACGTTTTATACTACACTTACCGACTTCCTGAGTCTCATCGGCTACTGGGCGAGCGCGTATGGTGGCATCCTTCTCGTCGAACACTTCTATTTTCGCAGAGGCGACTTCACTTCCTACGATATAGCCATTTGGAATGTTCCCAGGCGTTTACCATGGGGAGCAGCTGCCTTGACTGCATTTATTCTTTCATTTAGCCTTATAATTCCCTGCATGAACCAGGCATGGTTTGCGGGTCCAATTGGTATGAAAACAGGTGATATTGGCTTCGAAGTTGCCTTCCCCTTCGCCCCATTGCTCTACATACCCCTCCGCACATTGGAACGCCGGTATCAGAATGTCGATTAAACATCCGTACCTCGTGGGGATTTTTTCTTGGACACTAGAGTAAAAATGGCTCGATTTATTTCCGGCTTTCCCTTCCTTCCGCTTGCACCACCGAGTACCTTTCCCAAACTTTCTTTACGAACACAACTTTCCGAGTAGCGCCTCTTTTTTTGGCATGTTTCGATGGTTTCCAGGAACCACTCATCAAGGAGCTGAAGCCCTCCGATTTGCGAACCTCGACGGTTGTGTTTATACATTCGCCCACCAAATTGGTGGGGTCCGAATAAATCATTGATCTCTACGTTTTTAGGCCGTATGGTTTGACGTGTTCCCCGAATTGCGGTACCTGTTTTCCTATGCCCCCCTATGCTTCAATTAGATTACGCTCGTGCTCACGATAGTTTTTTCGATGATACCTACTTAGTGTACTCCCTGACATGAAACACGACTCATCTAACCTAGTTGATCTGTACATGTACCGAATATACTAACTGAACGCAGTCGCCGAAGTCGGCCCGTCCATGGGTTGCACACGGATGCCGCCTCGTGGTTAAACAGTTACCTCGTTGACGGCGTTGCCCGCGTGGTACAAGCTACTGTATCGGCGATACAAAGTTCGAAACGCTCACGGCTTCTTTTCATGGCCGACCTTTTTCTCTGATCAACGCCGTGTATGCGATCCCTCTGACGCGTTTGAAATTCGACGAGTTGACATGCCGGTCGACCGTTCGCAGGGTCATGGGTATGGGACTTTTTTTTTTTTCTCTTTTCCTTCTTGCCTACGGGTTGAGATCGCCGTGATGCCCCGCGTCGTCGTTGTCGTCGCCGTGGTAGTGTTCCAAAAGTGCTAGCTTGAGACCTGCTCATACTATTGAAACGCTTGGCACTGGCAGGTACGTGTTGTGTACGCAATCCGATCGATCTGGTGTGAACGGCTCGGTAGTCGACGTGGATGCCGCGGGGCATTGCAGCTCAGGCCGGGGGTGACGAGATGACAGATGACTGTAAAATAAGGGATCGGGCCGGGGCACAGTCGTGGCAGTGATGGGGGCCCGCTCATGATAGTGTCTGGACCGTACGCTGTACCCTTGTGGTCGTCATCGTCACTGCCGGTGGCAGCTGTGGCCAGAAATGTGCATCAAATCATGATGGCGACTCAGCTTGGGTGCATGGGGACCACGGGAACATCTGAGTCCCCGGCGGACCACGACTCGGATGCGCGCACGGAAATACACTTAGGCGTACCGTCTTTTTGAGGATGGTAGGACACACGAAACGTAAATGTGAATGTGAGGAGGGGGTCCCCATACCGGAGGCTCTTGGTGGCAGTTGCCTCGTCGCCATGCCCATCATGCATCATGTTGCGTACGCAAAAAGCATGATTGGTCGTGTGCATCACACTGGCATGCAGGTGCTCGCGGCACCCACTTACTGGTAACTCGAGCGCGACTATTCATGTTTGCCAAACGGGGATCGAGATACGGCGCGTCGGACTCGAGCGTCCGCGTGATCCTCACGATCCTATCGATCAGACTCTCTGAGAGGGCTCTCGGCATGTCATGCGTCGTGTCGCGTCGCATCGCACGTACGTCGATGAACACGGTAGCGTCAGATAAGCTGATAAGATAACACGTCGTACGTCGCACGATATGAAGCCTCGAATGCGCGGAGCATCGACGGCACGGTACAAGAAGCATCCCGTCTGACGCCGGTACGTCAATGGCCCGAATCACGCCTGATAGCGTTCCAAAGATAAACCCTATCGAGCTCTCTCTCTCAAAAAAAAAAAAAAATACGGAAAGATAGAACACACACGCACAAAAGATCCCGAGACGGAACGCGGCCTCATGGCAAGAGTGCAAATGTTCAAATTCAAATCCGTCCCTTGGGGCGCTAAACGCATCCCGCATCAGACCAAGGCACGCCTGCCTGGTTTCTTCTCAAATTTCCCAACCCTGAACCCCGGATCATACATCATCCCATCATACTTCATGCTTTGTACATCACATATATATATATGGAAAAGAGGTCGTCGTGACGAGCGGAGGCCGGAGCACCGGGAGGCATTGTTAATGATTTCACACGCGCCGTATTGTTGATTTCATATCTTGATGTGCGCGCACACTCGAACGTGTGCGACGGAAGCCGATATTGGGGTCGGATGACAAGAAAGCAGGCAGCTATTCGACGTCGATCGATCGTCCCATCAACATCTTCGCGTGTATACTTGACTGTGGAGACCAACGATCGTTCATCGCGTTACTTCCGCGGATGTCTCGACAGACACAGTTGCTCACGCTCGCCAGTCTAGGGGGATCCGTCAGCACGGCAGGCGATATCTAGGCTACACCACCCACACGAGGTCGAGATAAGCCGCATCACACCCCAATATCATGGCCACGATTCCATTCCATCGAAGCCCGAAACCTTGGTCATCATTCACCGAAGTGCACCCGCCAAATACCCTATCCAACGGGCACATGATCTTCAAAATTTTATGCTTGACCAATAGACGCTGACGTCACTCGATGACCAACAACGCGATTTTCATTAATGAGCGCAGAATGGGGTCGGCCATACTGCGCTACTTGCCCCCCTCCAGATCGAGCGATCGTAACGCGCCGTCTATGCGGTCAAGAGCAACTTGGAGTGACAATATGGCCATCAGTGGTTGTTCTGCATGGGCGTAAATGAGTCGATTGTCCATCCGATCACACATCTATATGCCACACCTTCGCCGGTAATATGTCCATCTACAAATTGGCGCAGCGGGCAGAGAATGGAGCTTTGAACACTCGTGACATTACCTTTGGATCTTACACCCGTCTTTGGGGTGTAGCGTAAGGGGAGACAATGGAAAAAACGCCGCGCGGCATGACGTACCTTGTTTTCACGGTCTCGCTGCAAAAGTACATAGTAAAACGAAAGGCAATCCGCGATGCGAAGTAATTCTAGTGACTGTGCAAGCTCTTCTCTGGTCTTTCTTTCACTGAAGAATTCCCGTGGATTCGGTCTGAATAGTACGCCCCCAAATATGTGCAGCAATTCTGGGGAAGCGAATGGATTCCGGGGTACATGACCCGGGGGGAGTGCCAGTGCTTCCAGGACAGCCTCCTTGACCAGTCCCACAGCTGGCCCTCGAATCTGAGGAAAGTCCTCATCTTGAGCGAGCTTGAAGAGTATTTCAAGTCTCGGAGGTGGTGGAAGCTTGGTCAACGTCAGAGACAACAACCGAAGATTTAATTGTCGGATGGTAGGGTCGAGATGCGTGCTCGCTAATGCTGTGAGTACTGTACACAATGACGTTGCAATCTCTAATGGGATGTTCATGTCGTCTTGAGTGAGGATTCTGAAGAGTAGAAACAATGATTCGTCGACGATCATATTCATTTGCAAGGCGCTGACGAGTAGGCGGTGAAGATCTGGTAGTGCAGATGGGGACAAAACTGCAGGAGGCGTCGAGTGCGCTAGATATATCAAATCACTGAGGGAGCTTGGTTTCAGGTGAATCCCTTGCGAGTCCCCCAAACTTTCAAGCGCGAGCTACATGCCTAATGTGTTATGTTTCATCGCAGTAAATTTCCCAGACGCACCTGTGCTTCGAATATTGTACCTCCTCCGTCTTTCTGTTCCTCACTCGCCGAAGACTTTACGAAGAACCGAGGAAAATAGCTCTCGGCGGCCCTTACGGCTAGCGACGCATGAATCGATGAAGCACAGCTCACAACGGTGGTGTCAAGTAGCTTACGAAGCAAACTCTAGTGAAATAATGTGAGCTACAATGTGATTGGGAAACACCCGGAAGGACCTTGACTTCCTGCAGTCCGTTGGCATTGGTGATTGGAGATGCCCAGACCCTCAGAGAATTGACTAGGTGTGATACTTCAGTAATGAGTGCACGACCCTCCTCTTTTGTTCCGAGTGAAGAGACGGAGGAGATCAGCGAGGTGACCTTTTCCAAGATGGGAGAACATAGTTCGAGTGCAGATCTCTTTCCGAGTCTCGATCTGGAAATAGCTGTTCATTTCAATGAGTCCACCAAACCTCATCCTAGGATCAAACAACGCAACCTGGTGCACAGAGTAAAACGATACCAATGATCCTTGGTACGATACCAGTATCGGCCTCTTCCTCCTGATTATCTTCGTCGTTCAGACGGGTCTGTAAATGTTCGATCGCCTCTTGGATCACGATCGTGACTTCCTTGGGGCTATTGTGGAGTCCGCAAGTGCGGATCAAATCCATGGAACCGTCGAGACGGCATGGAAGCAGCATCGGAAGGACGTCGAGCGGTTCCTGGAAAGAAACGTCAATTCTCGTCGGCAGTAATGAAAAAGGGGGTCGAATCACTAAATATTCCGCACAGTCGTATCTAGAGACAGCATCGCAGATGTCTTTGAGAAGCACTGGAGGTGACTGGTCTCTAGTAGCAATCGAAATGAGTTCGGAAATCGCGTGAGTGCATGCCTGTCATTGTGAGAAAGCGAAGTGGGGTAGGACGGCGTGTTGGAAGTTTACCTCGTCGGTGAGATCCGGAGGAAGTCGTAGGGCCCACAAAAAAGACGCCTTATGTGAATACATCAGGGACGGAAACTGTCGGGCTGAGGACACGCCTGACCTTGTCCTGCATGGTACTCCGCATGGATGGCACAGATACGGGTGACGCCGTTGTGTTTGGAAAAAAGTTCCAGGCGTGGAAACCAGTTCCCGTCACGCGGAATGACAGTGTTTTACGGGTTTAGCCCCAGGGAATATAGGTCAACCTAGCACAGCCACTTCATAACCTAGTCTGGGCCATGGCATCATGGCCACGCGACGACCGCTGAATCCAACCGTAACATCCAGTGATCTCAAGATGCCTTGGAGCTGGACGGTTGTTCCAGTCACTGAGCTTGGTGGGTAGAAATGTGCGATGTAAACCTGCTGCTGACGTTATGTGTTTCGTCTACGCTGGAAAAGTCAATACTGCGTTCACTGATCTACGTGTTCTTTCCGAACGATGCAGTGGTGTAGCATCGACAGCCTCCCATAGCACTTTTTTCCATATGCAGGAGACAGCAGTGTGTATTGCTCTCTTGTACAAGGGATAAGTCTTCGACCATGAAGATGGAACCTCCTGCCTTTGGCTGCTCGGAAAGGACGCTGCTGACAATCCTGTTCATGTGATTTATCAATTGTGGCTTGGTCTATACAACAGGAGAACAACTAGTGCACTAACCAAATAGAACGCTCCCAATTTGGCGGTCTAAACATTGTGTAAGTGCTCTGCTGTTATGAGCTGGTGCAAATGGGCTCAAATTCGGCGTACATCCTCATCAAATGCGTTCCGGAAAGTTACTTTCTTCCGTGCAGAGCATTTTTAGTTTGTCCTGGCTGGTAGTTACCCGCAGTGTCTCCGATCATCCAATGTTTCATTACACCATCATCACGACGGGCTTGCGTGTACCAGTACCCTCGGTGGGTACGGCGTTTGGTATTACGATTCATCAACTCTTCAGGTTACCGTGCTACCCTTATTGCGGCGACTCACAGGTGCTTAAATCAACTCGTGGCGGATAGCGGCGATGATAACTTCATGCCGAACACACCCGAACTGTGATGGACCTACTTGTTTGGGGGATAGAGTCTAGTATGTTCCCTCTTTTTTATTCCCTGACGCTTCCCATAGCGTATCCCCTGTTACATATGTCCCGTGTTACTCCAGACTTACCCGATAACCATCCGTAGTATAAAGCCTTGGATTCGCTCTACTGAAGGACAATCATCTCTCAACATTCCACCATTTTTCTTTACAATTTGGTGTAGTATTCCAAAACGGGATGGACTTCACTCGCAATCTTTTTGAAGGCATTCTTACTTACCTTTTTCGCTGGCCGTCTTCCAATCGCGGCCCTCGAGTGGCCAACGAAGAGTTGTGTTGCGGTGATAGGATACAGTAACTTTACACATGTTGCTCGCTGACCATGGTAATAGCTACAGTGTCGCATGGTGTAGCTGTTACACCATGCTGCCCTGATAAGTTGACCTTTGTCAAGGCGGACACTGAAAACCCGTACCATAATCAGTGCACAGGTCTAGCCCTCCAAACTGCCCGACTCCATACTGAAGACGAGGACATTATCCTCTTTTCGGGGTGTTTCTGCCCTTTCGTTCAGCGCGCGTGGATCGCGCTCGAATATCTCAACATTCCACACAAAGTACGTCCTCGTCTACCTTGTTCGTAAACAGCTCGACCAATTCGTCTGTCCGTTTATTATAGTACCGTACGTACAAGTCATCTTAATAGCGCAGTCCAAAGCATGACGTGAATGTCCCCGGACAGATGAGGTCGATCCTTACCAGAAACCATAGGAACTTTTCGAGCTCTCTCCCAAGGGCCTGGTCCCCGTTCTGAGGCTCAACAATTACAATCCGCCCCGTGCACTAAACGAAAGCACAGTCATCATGGACTTCCTCGAAGAGTTCGTATTCCCTCGCCCTCGCACAGTACGCGCGGGTTCTCAACTTTCTTTAGCCTCGCATCCAGGTCTACTAAGCGATACCTCTTTCCGCCCACCTCCGATCCATGTGGGTAGACACTACCCCAACCATATCTATATTATACTAACTATCTCAATGTTTCCCAGACACTCGCGCCCTCATATGCCTTCAAGCCGACCACGTCAATCGGAGCCTCGTACCTGCATTTTATCGCTACCTTAAAGCGCCGAATTCCGCTGCACAGATTGCTGGAGAAAAGGAATTCAGGATGGCCATCGACACTCTCGTTGTGCTGTTTGAACGCTCGGAAGAACAAGTCGGGGGAACTGGACTGTGGACAGAGGGAGGAGAGCTTGGGTGGGTAGACGTCATGGTTGGGCCCTGTAAGCTTTATTCACCTGTCGTTTCGTACCCAATTCGTCGACAGACAATTAACGGCGGGATCAACAGGGATGTTCAGGGCGACCAACGTGCTCAAACGTTATCGCGGATTTAAGATGCCGGAAGGAAGGAAGTTTAATGCGTGGTTGAACAGACTGTTTGAGCACCCCACATTCCAGAGCACTTGTTGCACGGAAGAGCTTTACTTCAGCTACTTTGAGAGGCGGGTAGCACAGTCGAGATCCATGGTGATTGTAAATTGCTGACTTTTCACGCAGGTACCACTGCATTTAATACCTTTCTGCCCAAAGCACGAGGCAGACGACGGCTCATCTCGAGATATTGAGAATGCAAAGGTTCGACAGGAGGTCGACCGTGATTGTAGCTTGTAATTTACACCTACTTATTGAGCTACTCGGAAACAAGGTTCACTACTATGTACAGTTCTCACTGCGCCCAGGTTGGTGCAGAAAATACATTATGTAGACGAATCATTGGTGACACTCCTACAAAGACTGTAGCAGCAGTTCACCATGATCCTGGTACAGTTCTGCGAGTACTACTTAGAGCTCATGCTTCCATTATTGGGTTCGGTGACATGGGGCCGAAAGTCGCACGGCGAGCAAATGCACATCCGAATTGATAGCCGGATTGTTGATCAAATAACGTCTTGTGACTTTATCAGCGATCTCTTGGGAAATGCTGGAATGAAGATGGGAGGGACGCAAACACTCGAATCCATCAGCTCCTAACTGAACTCCACCATGGTAGACACTGGGAAAGTCTATCACACTCACTGTACCGGCGAAGCCCTCCAGACCGTCCAACGCCACGCCGCAGATGAGGACATCACCCTCTTTGGAGGTTGTTTTTGCCCGTTCGTTCAGCGTGCATGGGTCGCGCTCGAATATCTCGGCATTCCGTACAAAGTATGTCCTCGTCTACCCGGGCCTTCGTCTTCAATTAATCTGACCCTGCCCATCTAGTATTGTACGTACGAACCATCTTGACATAGCGCTCCAGGACATGACGCGAACGCCGTTATGGCGTCGATAGATGAGGTCGATCCATACAAAAAACCAAAGGAACTCCTCGATCTCTCCCCCAAGGGCCTGGTCCCCGCTCTGAGGCTCAAAAATTACGACCCGCCTCGCGCTCTAAACGAGAGCACCGTCATCATGGACTTTCTCGAGGAGTTCGTACACCGTTCCCTTTTCCCTTCCCGCCGCACCGTGAGATCGGTTTCTCACCCACGTCCAGCCTGGCGTCCACATCGACCAAACGCTCCCTCTTTCCGCCCGCTTCCGATCCATGTGCGTCTGCACGACCCCAGCATACATGCTGACCCTTTTACGTCTCATCTAGACGCGCGTGCCCTCGTGCGCCTCCAATCAGACCATGTTAACCGCGCGTTCTTACCTGCCTTTTACCGCTATCTCCAAGCGCAAGACCCCGCCGCCCAAAGTGCTGGAGAGAACGAACTCAGAGCTGCCATCGATGCCCTCATCGGGCTCTTTGAGCGTGCAGAAGAGCAAGTTGGGGGAACTGGGCTGTGGAAGGAGGGTGGGGAACTAGGGTGGACGGACATCATGGTTGGACCCTGTGCGTTACGCTGAGTGACCCCTGTTGTTTCGACTGATCACTGGTGACGGGATTTTTAGGGATTTTTAGGGCGACCAATGTTCTGAAGCACTATCGTGGGTTCGAGATGCCGCAAGGAACCAAGTTTAATGCGTGGCTGAACCGGTTGCTCGAGCATCCTGCGTTCAAGGGTACTTGTAGTACTGAAGAACTCTACCTCGATAGTTACGAGAGGCGAGCGCTGTCGAGGTTTTACGCCTCTTTGCGTTGCTGAACCAACTTACAGGTATGCCTTCAATAAACCCAACACTAGCCAGGTTGCGAATGCAATCAACACCGGGAAGAGCTTGCCTTGAAACTCGCTCCCTGGTCTTGAAGAGTACTGGCACAAAGTTGTTGATTTAGAGCGGAGATCCTGGCTTGAATCCATCGCAGGTTTTACGCTTACTGGAGTATCTTGAGGTACAGACTTACAGCTGTACGAATCAGACTTGTTCAACGGGTTTATTGCACATCTAGTCTCGATCACACTATTTAAGGGCCGTGAGTCTCACCAACACCTTCAACCCAGGAGGAGCGTCTGTGACTTAGCGTCCCTCCTTGGCGTGGGTATGTCAGAGAGGCTGAACCACTGGCATTGCATCTGAACGTTCGCGCTAGAATGCGCCGCGCTGAATTACCTCGAAAAGCACCGTCTGCTCTTTTGTAATAATGGACCTGTCCACACTCGCGAAGTCACTGATGCATTCCAGGCGACTCAATAATGAATCCTCGAGGGTGTTTAACCAAGTTAGCTTGACAGGACGGCCATCAGGTATGAGAAGGACCGCCCACTCTTGGACCGAGACGGACCTGTTCATATCCACGAGGTCACCGATTCGCTCAATGCGATGAAATGTCAAGTTCCAGAGTTGTTCAACCAGGGTGGCTTGTCGGGGTGGATGGGCCTGCACGAATTTTGCAGATCTGTCGGTTGCCGAGTCGGATCATCGACGCGCGAGGTCATACCGAACTTTCTCCGAGAGGATCGCTGGCGAGCAGGCTCGGATTGAGCCCACTCGTGCCAAGGCTCTCGTTAGATATCCTTGACCCTGTCATTGGAGCGAAATAGGTAGGGCCTTCTACCACTTTCCTCCCTAGCGGCATGTTTGCTATCTTTTCTTCATGGGGTGGTTGAGACATCATAATGCGCCAGAGTTGGATGGCATAAGATAATCATTGGGTGACCGGAGTTGTCCGGGCCAGGTTCGTCAGCGAGACTGTCACGCAGCGTTGCCTTTTTTCAATTGGGCAACCTATGTTCCATCAGATGAACAACAGGAGACGAATACATCTGTATGTCATCCGTTAGCTGTGAACCGGCTGCTTGAGCTTCCCCCATTCGAGTGCAATTGAGGCATCGAGTTTCCACATATCCTCCTATGTTACCGGTTGGCTCACATTACGTTTAGCAGCTTGAAACTCTGGGTTTGAGCAAAATCTTAGTCTGCAACCGAGATTACACTTGTTCCTGCACAAGGGTAGATAATATTTAACAAAACGTCACCTACACTAGAATAAAAGAGTAGGCTTCGTTATAAATCGTAGCAGTCATGCGAGGCAGGTCACCGCTATCAACATCTCTCAAAGACCCGGTAAAGATCAGGGAGATTGGCCACCTGAACGACATCATTCTCGAGTAACGACCTCGGTGCAACCAAGTGCTTGCGCATGGCCGGAAACAAGACATGCTCGATTTGCCATGTTACATCTTTCGCATGTGTACGTTCGTCATCAGAGATTGAGGGTAAAAAATGCGACGGGGATGGTGAATAAAAGTACGCGAGCTCGCGCATAAACGTGAAGAAGCATTCTTTTTCTGTTTGCCAATCCACCTAATTAAACCCCTTCCAGTCAACTGTCAGAACTGTTCGAAATGTAAGACACCTTACCTGTGGCCCAAGGCGCATCAGAAACACCGGTAGCTTGTTGAGGTCAGGGGTGTACTCTTGCAAGAGGTGAGGCAAACTCTCGATTGTCCCGTCCAAAGAAATACTGAATTCAAAGTATTCAGCTAGCATGTCACGGTGTGCGAGAAGCGTCTTAGTGATGCGCTAAGGATGGTTGAATATGAGACCTGACCGGTCTTCCAGGAACGAAGGAGACTTACGTCTACGATTTCATTTTTGCTTAGTCCACTTTTTTCCGTATCTGGTTCTGCGTCAACAGCGAGCTTCAAAAGAGTACGAAGAGGAGGTGGGGGATCCAACTTCAATCGTCGACAGCTGCCGAATTGTAAGAGAGCTAGCTGGTAGAACAACTCCTCTCTAGGAACAAAGTGTTGAGTCAGGCAAATGCTAAGCACACTAAACAGTACCTACGCCAATGCCGCATGGTTGAGAAGATATAGTTTGGTTGAATGCTGGATCAGTGACAAGCAACGATAATTATCCACAATTCCGACGAACGTATGCTTCTTTATTATTTCGGTCAGGTCTGTGGAATAGACTGAGCTTCTGTCATTCCAAGTTGAGCTGTTAACGCCACAAACCATGATGCACGCTCTTCTGCACGGACTTCCTAAGCTCTAGGATGGAAGTTAGATCGCAGCTTGATTCTTGGATATCCCGGAGGCCAGCTATTTTCTTTGATGCATCATCGCCGTCAGAACGTGAAGGGTTCATCACTGGGATCATTGACTCGAGGGTACGCTCGTTGAGTGAAGTGCGGACTTTGTGTTGCGAGTACAACTTCGGAACTAGAGAATGGTAAGCAACAAATAGATAAGAATGGTTGAAAACTATACGGTGAGATGCCGAAGCTGGACGCCCTTCTTCTTCCTCGTCCTCGTCCTCGTCCTCGTCCTCACCCCCCTCCTCTCTTGCTTTCCGTTTTCCTTTCCCGTTCGATTCACTCAAGCGGCTGGGAAGCAATGTCTAAGGAGCTCATCAAAGATACGAATGGAGTGATACACTGAAACCCACTTGATATTCAAACGTCCTAGAATGACTTTGACTAATCACCTGTTGAATAGCATCCGATATCCGCTCCGTTATGGTTTCCTCGTTCAAAAAGATGACCTCTCGTTTCGTTGGGTGGACGTTGACGTCCACAGAGCGGGGGTCTATTTCTAGGCTGACGGTCTTTAACACATAGTCTGATTGTGCGTGGTTATTCGTACCTGAGATATACGAATGGGAACGTGCCTTTCGGGAGTACCCCGCTGTAAACACTTTCGATTGCCCGTTTGACACTGGATGATTCAACGAGACGGTCTGGATCACGGTGAGCGACTAAATTATTCCTCATCGAGGTCCGCTTACGGTTGATAAAAAGTAAGAACACAGTCTTCTTGGCTTGATAATTCGGACTTGTGCAGTAGGCCTCAGCGAACCACTTTTCGGTGTCATCAATGCTTTCTGATCCACTGGTCCGTGAGGTCCTACCAGCAGACGGCGAGAAGACCTCAACATGCAAGAGTTCTTTTCCTATGGCATGCCCATATAGTACGCGGACCGCCTGGTCGACGGATGTAGACGAGGTGGAGAGTTCTGGAGATGCAAAACCAGCCTGATCAGCGCAATTAGCGAGGGAACGAATACAGCATTGATTTGGTACACCTTTTTGCAAAGAAATGCTACCTTGGGGTTATGTACCGCATACTTGGTTACGACGTCGAGGATTCTTGCATACTCCTCAGAAGGGCTCCGCAAAGCCGATAAGCGAGTGGGTGTATTATAAAACATATCCTCGATCTAATTCTGTGAGGACCGACAACACGAGCAGCAGCTTAGGGATGAGCCTACGATGATGGTCGTTCCATCGTTCCCAGCACATGGTTTGGGATCTGGCGTCTGACCTGCTTTTGCAGGGACTAGCACGCCTTCAGAGTAACATGCTCTGCGTGAGAGGTCGACTCGGTGCTTAGTGAAGCTACTAAAGCACTTACTTCCAAGCGCAAGAATCAGTCTTAGTTTTGGTCACGACTGACATGCGAGCAACATGAGATATAGAGGCCAACGCTTCTCCGCGAAAGCCATAGGTCGTCAATCGAGACAGGTCAGAAAATGACTTGATTTTAGAAGTCGTGAATCGCTCAGCCAGGATGGGCAAATCGGCTTTCTGTTGATGGGATGAGCGACGCGAATGGAATCGCATTGAAAGAGAAGCGTACACGTATGCCGCAACCGTTGTCCTGAATCTGGAGCAACTTCATGCCACCTTCTTTGACAGTAATCCGAACCGATGTAGCGCCAGCGTCCAGACAGTTTTCAAGTAGTTCCTTTAGCGCAGAAGACGGTCTATGGATGATCTTTCCAGTGAGTGAGCTAATCCAACTGTGACAAAAAGATGTGTAGAAGTGCACCTCTCCTGCGGCTATGCGGTTTATGAGCGAGTCGTGGAGCCTCTGGATGGGCAAGGGGCCCGGTGGAGGTTGCGAATCATGTTGGGATTGTTCGCTCATGCTGGGTGCTGAGAGACAGCTCAGGTCTATGGTGTACCCAAGTGGCAAGAGCCAAAAGTTGCAAATCGGACGCGTCGAGAGCGCGTTGGTTCGCAATAAGGTCGCTGCCACGCTCTCTGAGCCGAGTCAGTAAGCAGGCACGGTCAGTATTATGTGTAGCATTGGTCATCCTCAACCTATAGCGTCAGCGACACTTGCCATGGTACGGAACGTTGGCAATACTGGGTACGTCCTGGGTCTTGAACGCGAAACTGCGAGTCGGCACACATCGCGACATGTTAATCGCTCAATTTCGTCATCTCCAGAATCCGTGAGATGGACTCGGTTTCCAATCACGAACTTGATCACTCCCACCCCAACCGCAGATTCGATTTGTTGCTTGAACGAACTTGGCAGCCGAGTCAACATCTCTTCATCGGAGCGTTCCTCATTGGTAGTCTGCGAATGAGATCGTGACTGTGAATGTATGGCTGAGGTACTCTCCAGCGAATCACGATGTATGTGCACTATTCGTCTTTTGAATTGGAAAATGGAAACGGCGAATGGTCACTTCTGGCACCATCCCGTGGTAGCACTCCCTCCTTCACCATGATGACCACTGACCCCGTCTGTGTGTATCACATCGACTATAGGACATTCTACATTTTCCGCATTGTGCTCGAGAGAGTAATCAACACGTTATACATGCTGCGTGGAATCAGCTTCGTTCAGCTAGATCACGCCTTAACAGTTCATTTACGCGAGCTCGAGGTATCTCTCCACTAAAGGACTGTCAGAGAAATGTGTGTGCTGCAATGCATTATCCATACCTTCCCAGTTGGTTACCGCCTGATTCCACACATTAACCTCGTGTTTTCTCGTTCCACCATAGTGTTCGACGAATTCGTCACCAAAAATTTCACGAGTAATACTGTCTGGTCTCATCATCTTTGCGGTCGCTGCTTCCAGAGTGCATGGCAACATGAAAACCTATCTAGGATTGGTGAGTCACCAAGACAGTGAGCATCGAACGCTTGCCTTTTTCCGAGAGGAGTCGTCTTGAAGTGCCCTTTCTGGCGGTATCGTCAATTTCATCTGTCTTTCAATACCTCTCAGACCCAGCTTGAAGATAGCACTAAGGGCGAAGTATGGGTTCATGTCTGCTCCAGGTATGCGAACTTCGAATCTCGTCCCTGCTGGCGGAACAGAAGGGGGGGATATGATGCGAATCGAACAACCTCGGGAGTCGTAGCCATAAGTTGCGGCATTGCGGGTCCAGCACATCGCTCCCATTCCGACGAGGCGTTTATATCCGTTGATGGTGGGGACAAACTATACCGTTTACGAGGGATTACTCTAGTTGATAACAGAATGCTGGCATACCATGGGTAACACTGACGACACGTCGTTAACCCATCCTCACCGCTTTAATCACAAAACCTAAACTTACCGTCCGGTAATCCATCTAGTAATCCTGCTAGGAACTGCTCTGCATGCAGCGAGATGAATTTGGTATCTTCAAACGCGGCATCTGGGCGCCCATCTGGATGCTGAGATTCCGAATATGTAAAGGCATTCAAGCCAGATGGATCCTGAAGCGAAACATGAATGTGCCTTTAAAAAATGAGCAAGTCCGTATTCAAATTGTAGTCCGGTAGTTGGCTCACCCGCTACATCCAGACAACTGATCACATGTCGTCACCAAGATCTCACGGGCTGAGTGACAACCCACTTACATTTTCCCAAGGTTTCGCCATAAAACTTGAGATGATACCATGCTTCATTCCAATGCTCTTTGCCAAAAACTTGAACAATATAGCATTGTCCGCCATGCGAGAAGCTGAAGTGTAAGCCAATGCTGTCTCTAGC
Organism: Tylopilus orsonianus; assembly: GCA_038089095.1. Taxonomy (NCBI): domain Eukaryota; kingdom Fungi; phylum Basidiomycota; class Agaricomycetes; order Boletales; family Boletaceae; genus Tylopilus; species Tylopilus orsonianus. Next base: position 2,478 of record JBBPKE010000093.1, on the reverse strand, counting down.
AATCCCGGGCCAGTTTCCGTGTCTGTAGTAAGTGAGCGCTTGAAATGCCTACTGAGGACAGCATCAAAACGTACGATGTCCTTCTATGTCAATTTGAAACTTGATGCTTTCATCAAACAACTCGTTGAAGAATGCTTGGTTCAGCTGGGTGCGGAGAACAGAGTATCCGTGTGCTTTTGATCGTTTCCTGTTTAAACTACCATCAAAGCTAGATGGATGAAGACAACTAACTTCCGGGAGTGATTGGCTCTAGGCCCGAGAACTTTTTCTGAGCAGCAGACTGGGCCGTCTCTGTAATTATAGAACATCGTGAGATACAACCTTACCGCAGGATACACGATGTAACCTTTGAAGTTATAATACTATCATACGTAAGTATGGCTTCTTTGAGTCGATAAGAAAGCTCACCTCGTACTCGACACCTGCAACGCACTTGAGGTCCACCTTCTCGGCATGATCGCATGTTAAACGAAGAATACTACGTGGATCAGCACATAATGGTTTCAACGAAACTGGGTCCAAAAAGGAGACGAGAAAGAAGGGGATGTCGTTCTCCCACGGGATCCTGCGGTAGGTCGAGAGGTCTACTTGAGCCACGACATCTTGGAAGCCACTTCGTCGATTGCAGATTACGAGTTCCCGTGTGTAAACTGCGTCATTGATATCCCAACCACTAAAAAGTCCGATATGACCAGTCATTAGTAGGTAATGAAAGGAGAAACGCTTGACTGACAAGACGACACTGCAGAATCCAAAACCACCTGACGAGACAGCATTCAGGAACTTGGACTTGGACTGCATAATCTTCGTCAATACGGCACACAGCAATATCGGTTATGCTTACCAGATATTTTCCTCGAAGAACACCGTCAACTGTGCCATGGAACATTAGGGAACATGCTATGAGAACGGCCGAAGCGGGTCACCATCTACACCTGCTTAACGCGATTAGAGAGAAGTACTTTAAGTCGAAGCGTGAACTAACCAGCTACTTTAACCTTGGTATCATTTCGCAGAATATTTTCCAAATCCTCGAGTGACCTGGGTACACAATGCGTGTCTGTGATGCTAGCCATGGAGAGTACTGGTATGAGATCCGTTTGCTCGCTTTACTCTGCAAGCATCGTGGCTTATATATTCGAGAAATTTACGTTTCTTGATGAACATCTGCCACACAAGTGAAATGGAATTACCAGTAGTGTTGGGAAGAGGTTCTCGCTTTACGTAACTAAACGCGGCGAGCCGCTTGGACACGTTCTCGATCCGTTTTTGAATTTTGTCAGTCTTAGAAAATTAGTAGGTCTTAATGGTAGCCAAGACTGACCAGTAGTTATCCTACTAACGGGTGTCAAAGCGGTTTGCAAAGCGATGAGAAAACAATCAAAAAATCGCCCCTCGGATGCTGCCGTAGATGGGACCCAAATCCACCTGGCCTAGTTTGAGAATGTTTGTTACACTTCATGCCATTGCCACTGTCATTGTCAACTCCTAACACTGATTCACATACCTTTGCACTCACCCTTACAGTCTACACCCTAGTCTAAAAAAAGGGTAAGGGGGAAAGTCATTAAAGAAAGAAAGTTGAATAAGATGAAGGTGCTTGTTTTTGCTATTGATAATGACAATCACATTGAATTTGTCACCAGCCAAGCACTGAAGTGTAGGAATTATGTCGAGTACAAACGATTAGTGGCTATACGTATTACATAATCTCGCTCCGCACCGTAGATGATGATTCTTCGTCTCGTACACACCTCAGTGACTGTTTGCCACCAGATCACTGAGTCCTACTGCATACTACATGAAGGGTGCAAGGCATCTCAAGTGCCACCATTGTGGACTTATTCCAAGGCTATCTGTGGGGTAGTAAGGGCTGTTATGGCAGTAAATATTATTATGCAAGATTGAGGAGTCTTGCTGAGGCATTGGTCTTACAATAACCCCATGCATGGCAACCTTCTGGTATCAGTTGCTGCCAATGGTAAGCCTTAGCTAATCTATATTTGTACCCATAACTTAGGGTTAGACTTTGATCTACAATATGAGAACATATTCACAGTATTTAGCTAAAGGTACATGGTGCATAGCTAACTGAAAATCTACATATGCTACATACATGAAGAAGTGTACAACCTGGACAAAAGGAGAACAATAGCAAGAATAAAAAGGGAAGTGCTGCAGGATGTGATTATCAGATATACTAATAAAGTATACTAGTATAATATTGATAAGAAGAGAATTATATATTAGCACTGCATAATAGCACAATAAGATGGTTTATATCTGGATATAATCTCTGAGTGTGAAGATTGTATGTGATTTAGTTCAAAGTGGAAAATAAGAAAAGAAACATATTGTGGAATGCATAGAATAATCAAGATGATGGCCAACCATTACATAATCATGGCAGAAGGCTGTGTCAAGTGTATTCAGATGCCACCTTCTGAGGGCAATAGAGTTTCAAAATTTGATTTTTCC
>JBBPKE010000092.1:5823-42994 GCA_038089095.1 Tylopilus orsonianus | reverse complement strand
CAAGTACGCCAGAAAGCGTGATCACCGAGGATCTCCTCATACCGAGTTGTGGTGGGAGGTACGCTCATCGTAGCAGGAATAGGGCAAACTTTATATCACAGCCTGGAAGCGCATGTAATCATTCAGCTTTCTTCGCTTCCCGGTCAACCTCTGAGTCGTGATTTCGAGCGAAGCGTCCGTCTAGCCACCAAGTCACGTAACGTTTTCATGTGAGTTCTGAAGATCTGATCGGTTTGGGTGCCGGGTGCCGCACGAACATGGAAATTACCTCATGGGCCTCTCCATAAAAACAAAGTGCCGTTAAATGGGATTTTGGTTTTCTCGGCGATGAGCCCAGCGACAAATGTTGGAAGCAGTTGTTTAGCATGCGTGGCTGCCGTGTCCATGTCTCGCGAACTTGGGCAATCCCAGAACCTCGGTCTCACTGCCAATAATCATCCGCAAACGGACTTTTACAGTACGTGAGGTAAGGCAGCTTAAACCAAACGTAGAGTACTTTGTCAAGGCTTACAATACCTGGCAGGGTTTTCTGTATTGATCCGAGCCAACGCTCAGGCTCGCGATCCGTCGGAACCCGATTGCCACACTTGCAGTGAAGTAACTTCGTTGTACATAAGCCCTCGGTAGCTCTTCCGAACAAAAGCGAGTCGCCCGATTGGGGGATGGGCACTTCAAAAGTAAAACAGCCTAATCAAACACAGGTTCAGCATCCAAGATTTTCTGGGACTCGTGTTAGCTGGAGGTCTACTGCTCCTGCCTAGCGCTAGACAGATGGTTGTGGAAAGGAAACCTCAGAGATCCACCAATAGAGTTATGTAAGTGTGTAATGCGCTCATGTTCCCACGAGATATGCACTATGAAATGAACAGCAAGTAGCTTTTCTCCAAACTACGAACTGGACTAAGCTGTCTGACCGACGAGCACACGAGCAAACGTAACTTGAGCCCAACCGAACGCGGATTCCTCCAGACCTTACTGATCGCACAAGGTGATGATTCCGATCCAGGAGCCTTGGACGGACAACGCAGCTGCTAAAGTTCTTCTACTCTTGAGACTGTCTTGCTCAGCGGTCATGTTTGGTGCGCAAAAAGCCGCAAACTACACCCTTTGGCCGGATACTAACAGAGGGAAGCACTACCACTAACCGTCAGACAGCTGCGCCTATTCGCAACAGCACACGCGTCTCGCCACTACACAGTGGGTATCACGACTATATACAGAGCTCGCAAACGAAACACGAGCGTCTCGTGTCGCGCAGCATATTTACCCAGTGGCTAGGTTTTGTTGATGTGGGAAAGAGAATGCGAGCTCAGTACAACCACGATCAGCCCCACCAGAGGTTTGTTGATCCTAGAGGTTGCATAGACTAGAGGCGGCCAGCGTCATAGACGTAAAGTCGAGCGGGGTGACACTGCAACACAATGTTTCATTCCTGGCCGACGGTGTCAATGACCATCTTTGCATAGTCAAGTCGTCCTGCTTTGGGCTTTGCGGATAGGATCCAACGCAGGCTGTATGCAATCTCCATTCGAGCACACTTCTTTTTCGAGGTCGTAATGGCTCGCACAATGCCAGGGATCACCAAGACATGACTCAAACATCAAATGCATGTCAGATCAGTCACTGTCGGGTTGGAAATTGAAGCCTCGCAAAGGACGCGGGCGACTTTTGATGTTTTTAGGATAGTGAGCGCGTTCTAACTTGTAAGTCTTCCGTAGGCTGCCTCTCGGGTGAGAGGTGTGCCCTCATGGTGTTTGGATCCACGAGGTTGTTGGATACGAGGAGGACTCGGTGGTTGCATCTCGCAGATAGCTGTCTTTCCCACTTGTCGGTCTGTCCTCGGATCCGTTTAGCGATCGCGAGTGGGGTCTCGACGCTATCGTAGTGCCGCCACGGTGGCACCATTCTTGCGCAGCATTCACGGGCGTTCGATATCGCGGTAGTGATTTGACGTGGTAGCCGTATGTTATGACTAATTGCATTACACGTGATGCTCCCAAGCCTGCCAAGTGCGCGACATTGGTGGTGGTGATCTGACCAATCTCCCAACTGAGACCCGATCATGGCTCCACTTTGGCATCGTCGGCGTCAGACAGGTATAAAGGCGGGTCAAGGTGGGCATGGCTCGAGTACCAGACCAAAAACTTTGTCCAGTTGCTACGGGACGCGCTGCGGAGACGGTGGCCCAACACCAGGACGCGCAGGAAACGGTGCTCTGGGCTGGCTGGGTATGTGATACGCGTGGGTGGGGCGTGCTCTGCATTTGGGGGTGGTTCTGACGGGGAAACGGGAGGACGAGGAGAAGCTAGAGGTGATGTACGAGCGGTACCTGCGGGACGAGGCACAGGGCGGGCCGGGGGAAGCCGTAGGGTATTTGTGCATGTGTGTATCGAGCCAAGCCAAAGTGTTGCGAGTGCCGACGATGATGGAAAAAGTAGCGGCGGCATGTCTCTTGGTCGGGCGCGTAATGGCCCAGGACGACTCGTACACCCAGGACCCGATCCTCCGCTACCGACCCCCCTTTGCCCAGTCTCTCCCCGTCCAGATCCTCCTCACCGGCATCGCCCTCACCCTCGCCATCGTCCTCCTCCTCCATCTCCTCTTCACCGCACAGTACCACTGGCCCCTTGCTCGCACCAACTGTGTCCTCCAGATCACAGGCGTCACCACCCTCCTCGTCTCCATCGTCGCCACCGTCTATGTCATCTTTTCCACCTCCATCCAGCAGAGCCTCCACTGGCCCTACATGCTCAGCTATCTCGCCGTCGAGATGCCCGCCACCGTCTACTCCGGCCACCCGACGGACCCCACCCTCGTTTACCAGCACAGGTGGTCCCCCGCCGAGTCCGCTGCCTGGGTCGCCATGAACGCCACCACCTCCGTCGTCGTCCAGGTCCGTTTCCCGCGCTTTCTCTTGCCCTTCTCACCCCTCCCCCAGATCACCCACATCCACTTCCTCACCCTTCTCTTTCCCTCTGATCTCGAGGCCAGGCTCATCTTTGGTCTTCTCGGTATGTCGTCCCTCTTTTCCCCGTGCCTGCGCCCACACCCCCGCCAGGCCCGCTCGCCGTCGTCTCTGCTGTCATGCAGCTCCTCCCCGTCATCTGCGGCACCAGCGTCGCTTCCATCGCCGGTGACACCCGCAACGTCTGTAACGCCGCCCTCTCCCTCCTCTTTACCTCTTTCCTCCTCTTCTGGGGCTTTTTCGTCAACCGTCGTCAGGCCTGGCGCACAGACGGCGGCACTGCCGCCTTTGGCGTCGGCGCCATCACCCTCGCCGTCATCTCCACCACCCTCAACTTTGTCTACATCCCCAGGCAGGATCAGTACGCCTGGATGCCCAAGCTCATGTGGGCCGTCACCCTCTGGCAGAGCTTCCTCGGCTGGTGGTGGTGGGTCGGCGCAGGCATGGGCGTCCGCGAAGTCGAGGAGCTCCTCGCCCGCGAAAACAAGCGCCAGCAAAAACGCCTCCTGCGCGCCCAGCGCCGCAAGGCCCACCGCGAAAAGGCCAAGTCTGTTTGGAAGGGCGTCACTGGCGCGTTCAAGCCAACCAGACTCGACTCCTCCGACCTGTCCCGTTCCCCGTCCCGCGATGCCTCCAGCGTGTCGACCGTGGCAGTAGAGGTTTGGATGCGCCCCGTGCAGCTCGTACAGCGGTGGTTTGCGCGGCTCCGCCATGCCCATCTCACCGCGGCCCACATCCAGGCCGCCGAGCGTGCCGAACGCCTGCACCAGGTGTACCAGCGCGAGGAGGAGCGCCATCCGGACCGTGAGTTTCGCAAGCAAGTCGTTGGATGGGGCCTGGGCAGTTTTAGCTTGCGCCAAGCCGAGCGAGAGCGAAGGGAGGAGATGGAGATGGAGCAGATACCCCCGGTCGAAGAGGACGAGGAGGCGTGGAAGGACGTATCTCCCGCGGAGCCGTGCGAGGCCCAGCTGCGGTACCGCGGCGACCCACCAGCTCAACCGACGGACGAAGCCGCGGCCTCGTCGCTGTGGTGGTGGGGGCCCCTTCGGCAGTGGCGTTTTAAAGACTCGACCATGTACCGGTGACAGGGCATACGCCCATCCTTGCGTGTACGCTAGTGTTTGTTCGGTGTTTCCAATGAGCTTGATTCCCAGGGTGAATACATGATACGTCTATGATATGATGTCTATGATGCAATTCCCGCATCGGCCGCACTCAGCTGCGCCGCCATGAGCGTCCTAAACCGCGATTCTTTGCGTCCCACCAACTCGCGGTACGTCCCCGACTCGGTAATCCGTCCGTCTGTTTGCGCGCATGGTCAGCCCCACACCGACCCCACACAATCCGCAGTGACTCACCCTCGAGCACGACGATCCGCTCCGCCCGCGCAATCGTCGACAGCCGATGCGCGACAATGACACAGGTCGTCTGCCGCTGCGCCAAAATCTTGCCGATCGCATCATTGACTCGATGCTCGCTTGTCGCGTCCAATGCGCTCGTCGCCTCATCGAGCGCCAATATCGCAGGTCGCTTGAGCAGCGCACGCGCGATCGCTAGCCGTTGGCGCTGACCGCCACTCAGGCTCATCCGCCCAACTAGAGGAACAAGGGGGAAAAAAAAATAAAAAGGAAAATCCTCAACCAAAGTCGCAACTGCAACCGCAACCAAACGACGCACTCTCCGTGTCGAATCCCTTGGGCATCCCCCAGACAAACTCGCAATTGGCCAGGCGTGCCACATGCTCAATCTCTTCTCGCGTCGCCGTACCGTTGCCATATGCGATATTGGACGCGATCGTGCCCGTGAACAAGACAGGGTCCTGGGCGGCCAAGGTGAGCAAGCGGCACGGGATGACGGGATGGGCAGACAGACAGACCTGCGGTACGATGCCGATAATGTTGCGCCACGAACTCGGATCGAATTCGCGAATGTCTGGGACGTCTGAGCGACCCGTTGCCGTCGTCACCGGGAGACGCACCTTGGCCGTCAAACGTGATCTTGCCCTTGACGGGATCATAATACCGCAGCAACAATGACTGTACCGACGACTTGCCTCCCCCGCTCTTTCCCCTGAGCGATCGTCAGTCGTTCCCTCTGGCTTCACAAAACAAAACAAGGGGACGTACACGATCGCCACGTTCTCCCCCACCCCAATCTCGAGATTAAAGTCGTCGAGGATCGTCACGCCCTTCCGGCTCGGATACTCGAACCCGACATTCTCGAACCGGATCACGCCGCGTCGGCTCGGGTCGACCTCGATCCCTTGATTGGGCACAATCACCGGCTTGCGGTCCAGTAGCTCAAAGATGCGCGCGCCCGCACCGATGCCGCGCATAATCGAAGACTGGTTAACGTCAGCCATTGCCCGACTCGGGATTGGAAAAAAAAAAAAAAAGACACGCACAAAGAATCCGCTAGTGGGACAGGTCAGTCGGCACAAGGTGTAGTGAAGGACAAGGGTCTCACGTGAGCATCTGCAGGCCGCTCCCGACATAGGCCGTATAGAGCAACAGGCTCGTCAAGTCACCAACAGTGATCGCCCCCTGCGAGACGAGCGTACCACCTAACCAAACCCGCCGTCGGTGTCGCCGTGCCCACAATGTCAAGTTTGACACGTACCGTATCCCAACAGCCCCAGAATGGTCATGTTCCCGCTCCACCCCATGCTGCCGAAAAAGAGGCCGGACGCAATCGCCTCTTTACGCGCGAGAGCAAGCACGTGTTGGATCCGATCGTGAAACTTGGCTTGTTCCTGGGCGTTGGCATTGTACGCTTGCACTGTACGGAGCGCCGAAAGGGACTCTTGGGCGACCTTGGTCATTTCACCCACTGCTTCTTGAGTCTGGTTCGAAAGTTTTTTAAGGTAGCGGCCGTAGTAGACCTAGGGCGGTTCTGTCGGTGATGAAACAGGATCCGAGATGGAAAAACCGCACTGCACCGAGAGACACAGGTGGGACGATGCCGAGCATCATAAACGTCAACGTGGGCGAGATGTAAAACATGGCACCGACTGCGGTCCATGCATGATTTAGCCACCAGTCAATCGGCTCGTCGAGTGCACTCACGTCCGACGGAAGACATGACGATCGCACGCAGCCCGTCCGAAAGATTCTGAGTGATACTGTGTCATGCACGAGGATTCAGTAACCCTTTTTCCTCAACAAAATTCGGCACATGCACCTTTCGCCGACGATGCTCGAGTCGGCGCTCAGTCGGCTCAACACGTCCCCCTCGCCCTTTTCAACAAACTCGACTTCTTGCCGGAGGGCGGCCTCGTACGTGCGTTCGCGCAGCCGGGCGACGATGCGTTGGCCTGGGCGCGCCGTCAGCAGCCAGCCTCAAATGGGTGGACACACCCACCAGACATGCGCATGAGAAACGATCGGGCGGCATTACAAGCCGCGCCGGTGGTGAATGCGACGAGGAGGATGCCCGACGCCTGGTACACGGAGAGCCCAAACGGTATGTGCTACACGCCGTGCAGGGTCAGGTCATTCCAAGCGGTGGCAAGAGGGCGGACACACGCACGGGATCGTTGGAGGAAAAGAAATCGATGAGCTTGCCGACGGTGAGCGGGATGGCCATGGCGACGGAGGAGGAGACGAAGAGGAGACATATGGCGAGGACAAGGGATTTTTTCTCGGGCTTGGCGAGGGCGACGATCTTGCGAAAGGACGGGCCGGACTCGGGGGACGGGTGGAAGCGCGCCGGGAGGAGACGGGCGAGGAGCGAGCGGGGTGGCGGGGGCTGGGAAGCGAACGAGCGCGCAAAGCCGAGGCCGAGTGTCTGTATGAACCCCACGGGGCCACGTCTGTGCCCGGGACGAGGGAAACGGAGTCCGAGTCGGACAGACGACCGCGCAACACTCAGCACGTACATGTTGTGGGCGAAAACATGTGTGTCCACGTGACATACTACGACTGCTTTCGACGTACAGCATTCCACAGTCGGGTCCCCTTCTCCGCAGGCTGCCGGACAGGGGGCTTTGCAAACGCGGCCTGGGATGCAGACTCGTCCTTGGTCCAGCGTGTTACCATGCCCACCACCTTCTTCTCCAGCCATCGCACCACCATATTCTCCTTCTGCCACACGCCCGTCGTCCAGACCGCGAGGGGTCCCAGCTCTGACCGACGCATCCGATTCGCCATCACCACGTCCGTGAACACCCTGTCTCCAACGATCACCAGCTCCTCGTCCTTGATCGGACTTTTGAGCGTCGAAAAGTACGTGCGTGTCGATTTGATGCACGCATACGCCGGTTTGGGTGCATTGTGGCGCAACACCGGCACGGAGAGGTGATGCGAGACCGATTCCGCCTGAAAACCCCCCTGAGCGTCCGTCCGTCCGCCCTTGGCGTGCGTGGTCCTCACCTGCACCTGGCCTGCATCGTGTTTCGTGCCCGCCGAATTGCTCACGATGATAACGTTTCCGTCTCCAAACACCGCTTTGCATTCACTCCAAGTCTCCTGTCGTGCACGGTGAGTCAAGGGCAGCATGCCTTGTCGACGCGACCGACCTCGAGTTGCGGCACCAGCGCATCCCGGTACGGGATTGTCTGCATCCAGGTCAGACGAACGTCGCTTCAGGAGATGAAAGGCGACGTACCAGACAATTGTCCTTGTCAAAGACGGCACCGCGATACCCCGCTCTCCGAAGCGCTACAAAGTCCAACTGGCGAATGTCTTTGCTGCAGCAAACAAAACCATCGGTCAACGCAACAGTACCAATGCGTGAATCAGACCTGTTACGATGACATGAGGGAGAACGACACGGGGATTCCAGAAGAGATGAAACGGGGCGAGGAGACCCGCGATGTTCAGCGGCATGTCTTTGCACTAACACAGCCACTTCGAAGTAGAAGCACATTTCGCACGGGCCAAAGCTGGCCAAACGGAATCTTGACACGCTCACCGTACATGTCCCGCATCAGTCCTCAGGCACTAATCCCAGGTGAAACATCACTACGTGGCTGTTAATCAAGTCTTTCAGCTGGTCATCAACTTCCCACCGACATATCCGCAGGTATATGTGCTGAAATGGACCTTGGGATATTGGACTTGGCCCGTTGACGCTCCAGCCACCCTGTTCAGGCTGTCCTGCCACGCTAGAGTAGCCATCTTCTTTGTCAGTCCACGATTCTATTGATCACCATTCGTGATGCCTCCATAGTCCATGTCCGGTGGCATATCCCTCAATCCAGTTATCCGGGAGCACTGGATAATGATTGCGCCGTGTTCATTCGGGCAGTCCCAGATTCGAACAAGGCCGCCATACTCCCGAGATGTCCATTGCCAGTGAACCTGTGTGCGTCGCACCTTCTGACGCCCTTACTGGGATTATGCGCCCAAGATATAAGTGCCGCATAAATTCCGGGTTCCAGGAGTGCGAAATGAAAGCCCACTCACTCTGCCTCCATCTATCATGTCAATTGACCATGAGAAGAAATGTGATACATTACGGAAAGATGATATCATGGTCAGTACGAAAGACAACCAAGAAATACTCCAAGTGGAAGCACGACTTGATGCAGAACGAAGACTCGTTCGCAAGCTCGATTATCGACTATTACCCACCGTCGTCATCATCTTTTTCATGCACACTATTGACGTGCGTTTGGCGTCCGGTGAACTGTAGCAGGTTGTGTTAACGTGCATTGATGTTGCAGCGTGTCGCAATCGCGTCTGCTCGGCTTCAGGGTTTACAGACGAATTTGGGCTTATCTGGTATGTTCATACCTTTGACGAACTTCGTAAACTCACTGGGATGACAGATGTTCAGTACGATACAGCAGTGGCCATTCTCTTTGCATCATACTGTCCAACGCAGATTCCGTCCAATGTAGTAAGCAGTCCAGTTATGCGTCAATTCATTCGTTGAATCTATCTCAAGGCTCTAAACTATGTCTCAAAGTAAGTCATACGTAGTTCATATCAGATGAAACGATCGTACAACATTAGAGTTCTTTAGACCTTCCTTTTATATTGGTGCCTGTGTTGCTCTGTGGGGGTTGACGAGCGCTCTCACTGGTACCGTGCATAGCTTTGCTGGTATCATAGTATGTCGTCTCTTTGTTGGATTTCCAGAAGTGAGCAGATAAAATCCAGCTTGGATGGGGACAACTGATATATACATTCTAGGCTGCTTTCTACCCTGGTGCCATTTATCTTTTGTCGAGTTGGTATACACGCAAGGTTCGCGTTAACCGGTTCACTTTATAAGCCCGCCATTGACACTTCTCTCACTGTTAGGAACTAGCTTCCCGGTCTGCCATTCTATATTCTGGAATGCTCATCTCCAATGCCTTTGGTAATGTGAAGTTCTTATGCTTTATTTTTCAACTGGGATTACTGACTTGCCAATTTCGCCTAGCTGTGGGCCGCGGGTATCCTTAGAAATATGAATAGGGCCATGGGCATTGCAGCATGGCGATGGTAAGATTAGCGGTTGCTTCAGCATATTGTTTGACAATCATTACAATCAATCACAGGCTTTTCTATATTGAAGGTACTGTAACGATCCTCATTGGTTTCCTTGCCATGTGCGCTGGTGTTCTTAGTCCTCGCTTTGCTTTACTCAACGAAACCCCCAGGTGGTTGCTACCGGATTATGTGCGTTCCAAGTCTCCCAATAATATGCTTCGATGGGTGCCGAGTGCTCGACCCTTGGCAGCCTTTTAACACCAGATGGTTCTCTCCTGTGGAGAGACATCTGGCACAGGTCCGGCTTGCAGAAGACGCTGCCGAAGCTGACAAGGATTCTCAGCAAGTCTCGTATGCCGTTCGTGCCTCCCTGAGTTCTGCTTATAGATTACATGTTCAGGGTTCTCGAGGGGCTCAAGTTGGCACTCAAAGATCCCAAGGTTCCCATCTTTATGCTGATGGACTGTTCTCAGCTGTTGGGACACAGCTTTACCAACTTTTTCCCAACGTGAGTATTTCCAAAATGCGCGTATTGTTACAACACATGCTTGTATCTAGTTTGACTGCCACTCTCGGCTACTCGACGATCGACACCTTGCTGATGGCAGCGTACGTACCGACCTGTCGTTGACGCCTAGCCACTATTCAATGCATTTGATCAGCCCACCGTGGGTCTATTCAGCCATTGTGGTGATTATCAATGCGTGGCATGCCGGTATGCCCCTCGAACACCAGCTACCATACTTCAGTTGATTTGGATGCATGTATTCAGATGTAAGTGGCGAACGATTCTTCCACCTGAGTATCGGGTGGTGGGTTGCCATTGTGGGCTATATCATCTCGCTCTCGACGATGAAGACGGCAGCAAGATACTTCTCAATGTTTCTCATGACATCTGGATTCTGTGGTATATACATACCCTAGTTGTTCAATCCTCATCTTTTTATTTTCCCTCCCTGCATCCAACGTGTTAGGATCCTCGTTGATATTGGTATGGGTGGCTAATTCCATCCCTCGGCCTCCAGCAAAACGATCCGCAGCGATCGCGCTCGTGAGCGGGTTCGGAAATTTGGGAACTCTGTGCGTGGTGCTGCATTCACTCGCCACCCATCTCACAAACGGGCATTCCACAGGATGGGATCCTACATCTGGAAAGCAAACTGGGGTCCCAAGTACCATCCATCGATGATTATTTCCCTCTCTGCGTTCGTGTTTGCGAGTTGCCTCGGTCTCGGTGTGTATTCAGGTTCCTGGTTCTAGGTGATCACAGGTATAACCAATGCTTGCCCTCTAGTGATACGAATCTTGCTTGTTCGAGAGAACAAACGGATGGAACGCGTAGAGATGGATTCAATGCACGGACCCGAACGGGAGCGAGTCGAAGAAGCGGCCAGGTTGGAGGGCATCACGTTTGATGAGGCTGTCAGACGTCGAATGGGGTTTCGTTATCTGTACTAGCTTACACTGCTTCTTCAGGTTGAGTCTGGTTTGAAAGTTTTTTTGAGGTAACGGCCGTAGTAGACCTAGGGCGGTTCCGTCAGTGATGAAACAGGATCCGAGATGGAAAAACCGCACTGCACCGAGAGACACGGGTAGGACGACGCCGAGCATCATAAACGTCAACGTGGGCGAGATGTAAAACATGGTACCGACTACGGCTCGTGCACAATTATGATTTAGCCACCAGTCAATCGGCTCGTCGAGTGTATGCACTCAAGTCCGACGGAAGACATGACGATCGCACGCAGCCCGTCCGAGAAATTCCGAGTGATACTGTTTCGTGTACGGGCATTCAGCAACCCTTTTTCCCCAACAAGATTCGACACATGCATCTTTGGCCGACGATGCTCGAGTCGGCGCTCAGTCAACTCAACACGTTGCTCTCGCCCTTTTCAACAAACTCGACTTCTTGCCGGAGAGCGGCCTCGTACGTGCGTTCGCGCAGCCGGGCGACGATGCATCAGCCTGGGTGCACCGTCAGCAACTAGCCCCGGATGGGCGGACGTACCCACCAGATATGCGCATGAGAAACGATCGGGCGGCGTTACAGGCCGCACCGGTGGTGAATGCCACGAGGAAGACGCCCGATGCTAGGTATACGGAGAGCCCGAACGGTATGTGCTACACGCCGTGCAGGATCAGGTCATTCTAGATGGCGGCAGGGTACGGACACACCCACAGGATCGCTGGAAAAAGAGAAATCGATGAGCTTTCCGACAGTGAGCGGGACGGTGACGGCGACAAAGGGTGCACAAGGCCAAGGCGGAGTGTTTGTGCGAACACCACAAGGTAATGCCTATGCCCAGGACGAAGGAAGCAGAGCCCAGATCGGACAGACGATCGTACACTATCTCATGGTGCGTACAGTCCGTCTCGAATCAGCGGCATGTTTTTGGACTGGTACAGGCACCTCGAAGTAGAAAGCACATCTCATGGCACGGGTCGAAAGCTGGGCAAACGGAATCTCAACACGCTCATCGTACACGTCCTGCATCCGTCACAGCTCAGGCACTAATCTCAAGCGAAACATCACCGTGTGACAGTTAACCGAGTCCCCCAGTTGGCCATCAACTGAGGCTCTCTACATGCCCGCAGATATATACGCTGACACGGACTTCGGTATATTCCATTGGGGTTGTTGTACCTGGCTCGTTGACACTCCAGTCACCCCGCTTAGGCTATCCTGCTGGGCTAGAGTGGCCGTCCTGTCTGTCGGTCCACGGATCCCATTGACCACCACTCATAGCCCGTGTCCACTGGCATATCCTTCAGTCCAGTTATCTGGGAGCGCTGGGTAATGATTGCGCCGTGTTCATTTGGGCAGTCCCGGATTCGGACAAGACAGCCATATTCCGGAGATGTCCATTGCCAGTGAACCTGTTTGCGTCGCATCTTCTGACGCCCTTACCGGGGTTATGCGCCCAAGATATGAGTGCCGCTTAAATTCCGGGTTCCAGGAGTGCGAAATGAACGCCCACTCGCTCTTCCTCCATCTATCATGTCGATCAACCATGAGAAGGAATGCGATGCACTGCGGAAAGATGATATCATGGTCAGTGTGAAAAATGGCCAAGAAGTACTGCAGGTGGGAGCACGACTTGGTGCAGAACGAAGACTCGTTCGCAAGCTCGATTGTCGACTATTGCCCACCGTCGTCATCATCTTTTTCATGCACAGTATTGATGTACGTTTAGTGTCCAGTGAACCGCAGCAGGTTGTGTTGATATGCACTGATACTGCAGCGTATCGCAATCACATCTGCTCGACTCCAGGGTTTACAGACGGATTTGGGCTTGTCTGGTATGTTCATACCCTTGGCGAACTTTGTAAACTTACTGGGATGACAGATGTTCAGTACGATACAGCAGTGGCCATTCTCTATGCATCATATTGTCCTACGCAGATTCCGTCCAATGTAGTAAGTAGTCCAGTTATCTGTCAATCCATTCGTTGAATCCATCTCAAGGCTCTAAACTATATCTCAAAGTAAGTCATACGTAGTTCATATCAGATGAAATGATTGTACGACATTAGAGTCCTTTAGACCTTCCTTTTATATTGGTGCCTGTGTTGTCCTGTGGGGGTTGACGAGCGCTCTCACTGGTACCGTGCACAGCTTTGCTGGTATCGTAGTGTGTCGTCTCTTTGTTGGATTTCCAGAGGTGAGCAGATAAAATCCACCTTGGATGGAGACGACTGATATATACATTCTAGGCTGCTTTCTACCCTGGTGCCATCTATCTTTTGTCGAGTTGGTATACACGCAAGGTTTGCGTTGACCGGATCACTTTATAAGCCTGCCATTGATCCTTTTCTTACTGTTAGGAACTGGCTTCCCGGTCCGCCGTTCTATATTCTGGATTGCTTATCTCCAATGCCTTTGGTAATGTGAAATCCTCACGCTTTATTTTTCAACTGGGACTCCTGACTTGCGGGTTTTGTCTAGTTGTGGGCCGCGGGTATCTTTGGAGGTATGAATGGGGCCATGGGCATTGCAGCATGGCGATGGTAAGATTAACGACTACTTCAGCATATTGTTCGATAATCACTACACTCAATCACAGGCTTTTCTATATTGAAGGTACTGTGACGATCCTCATTGGTTTCCTTGCCATGTGCGCCGGTGTTCCTGGTTCTCACTTTGCTTCACTCAACAAAATTCCTAGGTGGTTGCTACCGGATTATGTGCATTCCAAAAGTCTCTCAATGATATGCTTCGATGAATGCCGAGTGCTCGATTATTGGCAGCCTTTTAACACCAGATGGTTCTCCCCTGCGGAGAGACATCTGGCACAGGTCCGGCTTGCAGAAGACGCTGCCGAAGCTGACAAGGATTCTCAGCAAGCCTCGTATGCCATTCGTGCCTCCCTAAGCTCCACTTATAGGTTACATATTCAGGATTCTTGAAGGGCTGAAGTTGGCACTCAAAGATCCCAAGATTCCAATCTTTATGTTGATGGATTGTTCTCAGCTACTGGGACTCAGCTTTACCAACTTTTTCCCAACGTGAGTATTTCCAAAATGCGCGTATTGTTATAACACATGCTTGCATCTAGTTTGACTGCCACTCTCGGCTACTCGACGATCGACACCTTGCTGATGGCAGCGTACGTACCGACCTATCGTTGATGCCTGGCAGCTATTCAGTGCATTTGATCAGCCCACCGTGGGTCTATGCAGCTATCGTGGCGATCATCAATGCGCGACATGCCGGTATGTCCCTCAAGCCCGAGATACTATACCTCAGTTGATTTGCATGCATATATTCAGATGTAAGCGGCGAACGATACTTCCATCTGAGTATCGGGTGGTGGGTTGCCATCATTGGCTACATCATCTCGCTCTCGACGATGAAGACGGCAGCAAGATACTTCTCAATGTTTCTCATGACATCTGGATTCTGTGGTATACACATGCCCTGCTCCGTCGTTCAATCCTCATCTTTTTTTTTTTTTTTCTCCTTTCCATGCGACGTGTTAGGGGCCTCGCTGATATTGGTATGGGTGGCTAATTCCATCCCTCGGCCTCCAGCAAAACGATCCGCAGCGATTGCGCTCGTGAACGGGTTCGGAAATTTGGGAAATTTGTATGTGGTACTGCGTTTGCTCCCTGCTCGCCTCATAAACGGACGTTCCACAGGATGGGATCCTACATCTGGAAAGCGAATTGGGGTCCCGAGTACCATCCATCAATGATCATTTGCCTCTCTGCGTTCGCGTTTGCGAGTTGCCTCGGTTTCGGTGTGTATTCCGGTTCCTGGTCCGAAGTGGTCATAGGCATAACCAATGCCTACCCTCTAGTGATACGAATCTTGCTTGTTCGAGAGAACAAACGGATGGAACGCGTAGAGATGGATTCGATGCACGGACCCGAACGGGAGCGAGTCGAAGAAGCGGCCAGGTTGGAGGGCATCACGTTTGATGAGGCTGTCAGACGTCGAATGGGGTTTCGTTATCTGTACTAGCTTGCCCACAACGTGGTTGTTTGAACCATACCAAATCTTATGTGCATTCCAAATGATCTGCTAATCACTGATACGAAGACATGCACATCGGGCCTAGACGAGAATAGAGCGCACGAGTCGCACATGAATAGCTGGACGCGAACATCGGAGGGAAGGCGGAAAAAAAGCGACGAGACTACGTGATGCATGACGAGGGAAATCTACCGCAGTACCAAGTGGCACGGTGACAGACTAGACCAATACGTAACCAACGGCGAGCTCAAGAGCTCATAACTAACAATGTTCGCCATGACCACCAACGCCACTGTTATATCATACGGTGGGAGTATGACCCTTCGATTTGCACCCAATTGGGCCATTGACCGGCTCTCGTTTCGTTTTGGCAATGCAAATTGCAACATCGACCGTAAGAGAAGAAGACAGTGCAAAGAGCAAGCAGACTGGCGAGTACTACGTACCTCAGCCTAGGCGACAGTTAGGATTCCTCCGATCGTTAACTCAGCTCAACCACGGTAGGACTAGCAACTCTTTTCAGATTGGCGGTAGTTGATAAACCTAACGACGGGAACCATAACTAACTTTGCTGAGATGTATGAATGGTAGGTTCAGTCACCTGTAGGTACTGTCATTCACCGGCACTTGAACCACCAATTTTTGGCTGGGCTCTCACAGCACACCACGAAACCAGCACAAATATCAATGCTGGTATTTAGTATATATATACTATATAGTGATGGAATCCAAGTTTTAAAACAGATCCGCCCATTTGTTTCAACACAATGTGCAAATGTTTATTTTTGAGCCTTATCGAGGTCCACCGTCACTTGAGCCACTGCCAAAAAGGGTATATCGTGTACGTATGTTATTATCTAAGATGCTCCGTCGGTCTCGTCGCTATCGGATTCATCGCTCTCCGCATCCGCGACAATATCACTAGTATCTATGTCACCGACCATTGACTTGGGAAGGCGTGGCTCAAACCATTCTCGTTTTGGCTTCTTCTAACGTGGTGCCCACCCCTCAGCCTTAGCCAAGTTACACACTCTCGTCCACGACTCCAACTTTTCCTTGTAAGTGGCCGTGCGTGCTTTGTTTCGTTCCAGCCGTTCCAAGTCAGCTGCCTTCTACTCTTTTAGTGTTTCCGCTCGTTCCTCTCGCAATTTCACATACTTTCAGACGCTTTCTGATGGGCGAAGTGCATTGTTATTTTCCTCCGAGAACTCTCGGTTCCGTGTACTGTCTAAATTTGGGTAATCTACATCAGATTAGATATAGTGACTTGTATGATAAACAGGATCAGACCGGCATCACTCTAGCAGGTGAAGCACACCATTTGCTGCTATAGAAATACAGGCTACATCATCCTCAAATATACTCTTTTAAACAGCAGAAAACATAACATATCAGATGTTCGCGACAACACAGTGAACCTTGACCCCATTGAAATACATCATATAAACAGTGGGTACTTTGATCAGAAGTAATTATGTGGTCCTGACATGTATTTATCTTGCTTTTGGGAAAGTGGCTCAAGTGCCGGTGAATGACAGTATCAACTCAATACACAAATTTACGAGTTTGGGCCTCCATGTCACAGGACTAGATTACAGGCTTGATTGCAAGTGCCGATGGTTAGACCTGGAAAGATGTCTGCATTCGCAAGTCCGCTTTGCAAACATGTCAATTTTCTTGTGTTTCATACCAACGGTGATGGCTCACGGTGAGGTTTGCTTTCCCAAAGATCTATTGGTGTGCTTTTCATACATCTTGTGGTTTACTGGGTAAATGTCAGCATGCCTCCCCTACCCGACAGCCCTTGAGCCGTGGAATGAACTGGTTCACCTGGTGTCAGGCTTGGGACTACGAAGGGACATATTGTCCCTTTCAGACAGTGGCACCCCTCCCAAAGTGCGAAAAAGTCAAATTGCTAAATGCCTTGTCACAAACAACATCAATCACCATGACATTACCAATAGATGATTCTGATCTGTGTGCTTACGGTACAGCATGAACGGGGACAACATAAATGATATCAGTAACGAATAAAAATTGAAACTATCAAGAGAGAGAAAAGGGAGCACATACCAATTCAGTCCTAGACTAGTGACCAGTCCATTTATGAGGCAAGCTATCGACGGCTTACCTCATAGTCGGATTGGTCACCGGTCTAATTGGTCCCCCTGTGTATGTCCAATACTCGCGTTTTCCTTCCTTTTGGAGATATTTTCTGATGGGCAGGGTTTTCCGCCAACCCCTTTTGAACCTCGCACGCGTGTGCAGGTCAGCAGTCCACTTTATACAAATTCACTCTTATCTGCGCGCCCACTCGCAGCCAAATCAAGGAATTTCCGGAAGACTTGATCTAAATTAGACCATTGAACTTGCCCTGCATTGTTCCTTTACCTCGTATGGGCACCTGTGATGATTTGGAATGTCGTGCAACAAGAAAAGGGGCTGTTGAAATACGCTAGGACTGTTTCGGAAATGCACTTGTCCAGGTTGCACCGCCAGGATGCGGACTAGCAACGCAGTAGGTGGGTAGCACTGCGGCAATTGAAGGCAGCCCCTGCCTCCTCTCATGGGACACAGTTGCGACCAATTCCAATCGAGTTGCGCAACTACTTATTGACTGCAATGCAGTAGTAAGGTGGATTTTCTCCTTTTCGGATAATCGACGATTATCCACACAGTATGACCGCTGGTGGTAGAGTGAGCCGATTTAGTGCAGACTCTGCCGGGTTGAATCCCGCATGGAAAAATGCGGTCACTCTCCCAGCATGCGCATAGAATTGGGATGACTCTGCGTCGTCTGCAGAGATTCAAAAAGTTATTCAGGAAGCTACAGGGTGTGTCCAAGCGATGCATGATGTGACGCCCAACGACGGTAGTTATTTCAGCGAGGTACGTTTGCCATTACATGTCAAGCAGGGGCATGGTTGCTGACTCCCGCGATTATAGACGATGCTCGAAAAGGTGACCCCTGTTCGAGGTTGATTTGCAGCAAACGTTTTTTGGTGCATATTATTCGAAATTGAGAAGAATAAAGTATGATCTGTATCGATTTTTCGTCGTCAAGGAACGAGTTAATTGGAATGGCGACTGGGTGTATCGAACATGATGGCTCATGAAGGTCATCTACCAAGGGGGACGTGTGCCGCGATTTCTTGATGTCGCGTGCATCATGCTGTTTGGTTTTATGTGCAATAATAACATATACAGTGTCGGCTCAAGGCACTGGATTGGACCTGAGAATGCTTGTCGCAGATCCAGCAACAGAAGTTTGACTTTCCTGCATGAGATATTTATCTGCATTCTGTCGCCGTTATCACGTGACTCACCTGAGAACAACGACGACGAACGACGGTTCTGCCCTCGACCATGGACGACTTTGACTTTGACCGCGCCGTGTCCGCCTTTCCGGACATTTCTCTTGACGGAGAAGGCGATGTACCCTCCTTCTCGGCGGTGTCCGCCCCAGCCCCGCCCGGTGCTTTCTCCTTCGACGACTTTGACAGCCCACCACGACAGAGCTTCACCGACGTCAAGGTCACCGGCAATGAGGAGATCGAAAAGTTCGAGGACCAGTTCCCGGAGCTCGACGTCGGGCACGTACGTGTCTATTCTATTTCTCCGTACGTCGTCGCCGATGGGGTGCTGATCTCCACCCGTAGACCGTGTCGTCTCCACCGCCCATGCAGCCTACGTTTGGAGCTGCGCCCCCATTCGCACCGCGTCCTCAGCCCTCAGCCTTCTCATCAACGCCGATCCTCAACCAGCAAGTTCCGGAAGACGAACCCGAAGTGATCAGGTGGGTAGGGTGGCAATCTTTGGACGGCCGCGGTCTATCGACACGTGCTCAACCATGCGCTGTGTGACAGTGAATGGCGCTCGAAGCAAGCAGAGGAGATTAGGCAGCGAGACGAGGCGAGCAAAGCAAAACGTCAAGAGACCATCTCCAAGGCAGAGGCAGCCCTCGACCAATTCTATGAAGAATACGCTGCCAAAAAGGAGCGGTCGATCCGGGAAAACAAGTACGTCCTTTCTTTTGTAGCATGACAGAATGGATTGCTGATACCATGTTGATGCCGACAGGGACCAAGAAGCAGACTACCTCGAGAACCTTCAGTCATCACTCTCCAAGGGGACCACTTGGGAGCGAATCTGCAACA
Source organism: Tylopilus orsonianus (assembly GCA_038089095.1). NCBI lineage: Eukaryota > Fungi > Basidiomycota > Agaricomycetes > Boletales > Boletaceae > Tylopilus > Tylopilus orsonianus. The sequence goes on along the minus strand of JBBPKE010000092.1, from coordinate 23,977 downwards.
TTATTGAACTTCAAAACTCGCAAAGCAAAACCATTGCCCGGACTGGTGCCGGTACCACCGACCTTAGCCGCTTCAAGGAGGTATTGTTGAGGTTGAAACGAGAGGGCGATGCTGCGCCAGGTGCAGCGGGCTATTAGAAGACGTATACACCTGTACATCCACGTAATTGGAGAATGTTCACTTGGATTACATGCAGTGAACTAATCACAATTTCGAAGTTGGCCTGGACGTAAGACGAGCCTCTACCCAAGCGATACACTCCTCAGTCAACTTCTCCTTCACACCTTCGGGTTCGTTATGCAGCTCGTGAAACCCGTTCTTAATGCATACAAGTGAGAACAAGTGAGGCAGCTAGAATAGAACATACTGTGTATGACGAGAAAGTCTTGTCCTCCGCGGGAAGGAGTTCATGGAGTTTCTTGGTTGCATTGCATGACGTGACCTAAAGGGATGTCACTACGAAGTTGGAGCACGATAAGAACCATACTCACCTGGTCCTCTGTACCATGAAGAAGAAATATCTAACTTACGCTCAGTATCGAGTTCAGCGTACAGCTGACGAAAAATACGTACGGGCAACTGTTTCGGCCACCGCGCATGGTCCTTGACCAGAAGCTCTTCGCCCTTAAACCAACTAGTATCACACGCCCAAGACCGATACAAATGAGAGACCCTTACACCAGTCAACATGTCGGCCAACCCCAGGAGGGAACCAAAGGGTTTGACGAGCGGGTCTTTCAAGTACGCTTGGTTGACTGCATCGTCATGGCTTAAACCCTGTGTTTCTCGGCCACGGTTCAAGCGTCGATTATACGGAATGGCGTACCTCGATGGTCAACGGCGCGGGAACCAACAGGGAAGGAGCAAATCGACTTACTTTCCCGCCGATCCAGCGGGTAGCCTTACTGGCGGGCTTAGTCAGTAAAATGAGCGGGCTCGTACAGATTACCCCAGAGATGCTGGATACGCTTTCATCGGAGGGCGGGGCCTGCGTGCGGGTAGGAAATGCGAGGACTAACGCGCCGCCCTAGATGCATGTGTAGGCAAGCGAAGCGGAGTGAGAGGGGAGGCAAGACCTACCATCGAATGACCGTACAAGAACACGGGGACGCCAGATAACTGCTGCTTAGCGTGCTGGACGGCCCACTCAATGTCCTCGAGCTGATTCTTCCAGCACGTCTTTGCCCATGCGCTGTCCTTGCTCTTGTATTGTTCGTCTTGTGCAGTCCTCCCGAAGCCACGCTGGTCGTAGGCAAAGACGGCGATCCCGCGCGAGGACCAAATCGGAAAGACGTGTTCGTAGCGTGCAATGTGTTCTGCAAAACCGTGGACGAACACAACCACGGCTTTCGGGCGGGACGAAGGATGGTACATCCGGGTGAAAAACTGAGTCCCCTGGGGGCCACTGAGCCAGGATTCGGTGAAAGGTGATTCCATAGTGAGTCCTGTAGTAGTTCGCAGTGGGAGATATGGAATGCAACAGAATTTGAGCGAGGGGCACTCGGAGGAAACTGAGCGGATCAGCGGATCAACTTCTACCTTGACCTCGTAACGTTGAACTGCAATCAGACGGGGGAAAATCCCCTACAAAGACCTTACAAACTCAACACCATTTTACACTACGGGGATTGTCAAGGAAAGAGTATAACGGTAGTGACATAAATATGAAACAAGGGAGGCTGTCAGATACAAGCAGATCGATTGTTTTATCAGTCGGCTGCAGGAGTCGGCATCGTGTGGGCCTGACATTCCAGTGAGAACACAGCGCTCACCGCAACGATGTCCTCACTGGTGACGGTGGCCAGAACAGTGACTTGCATGAGTTGGCTTTGCTGTCATGTATAACACGGTACTAATCACGACTCAGACCCACGTGATCATGTTGCTTGTTGACTCCTTCATTTACGGGCCTTCGATTAGGTCGGGCAGCGCGAACAGTAGCCCTCGATGGCGAGCTTCTGTCGGTGGCCATCAACCCATTTCTCTACCTACATTCGTTGGCAATCATTGAAATTCTCACTTTCCGCATACCGCCCCAAGCCAACGCATCAACGTCAAATGTCATTGCTCAGCAATGTAAGGAGGGTATTCAGGACCTCGGAGTCTGAGGTGCTTGATAAAATCACTGCCGTTCCCTTCTACGAACACTCTAGCCCACCCGCACCGATACAATTGAACTGGTTGTTCCTTTTCCTGGACGCGCTTTTCACGTTCGTGCCATCTCATATTCACATGTCACAGCTTAATCAAATACCTTTTATACACAGAGGGACAGGCGTTGCACTGGCCTGGCGATACTGGACATACGAAATTCCGGGTGACGAGGAAGGAGCACCTCCGAGACGAGAACTTCGACCCGCTAACCAAAGGCTTGCCCTCGCATGCCTCCACATTGGTATCGGATCCGTCGTTGCCCTACGGCTCATAAATGTGAGACGCTCACATGCTCGGAAGCTCTGGATGTTCCCTGGATCTGTCCCGGGAAACTATCGTCGAGCAACGGCGTTGCCGTCGTTGGACACGATCGTGGTGGAGAATTACTCACCATTCAATCCCCGGATGGAATTTACACTCGAAAGAACCGCGTACCGGTTTACTGGTCATAAACAAGATATTGTTCTCCGGTTGGCACCCTCGGGTGGGCGGGAGGATGGGTTTGTTCTACTCACAAAAGGCGTTCGGATTGATGGAAAAACGGTGACTCGGGATGACGCACTTCGAAAACTCTTGAATCCGTTTCAATATTCTCAGACGACCGGCACATCCCCCAAGATGAAAGCCCACGTGAGTATAAATCCCTTCATTACTGGCTCCCAAATTAACCTAGTCAAAGACGAAGAAAAAGAAACGGCCCTCAGTAACCATGACGGTTAGCTGAGGTAGGATAACAGTCGTTCTGTTCAGAATTATAAGTGCTACAATCTGGAACTGGCATAGAGTTCGTTCGGTAGTCCGATCAGTAATTATACATTGAGGTGGATTGTAGCACAAGTACTAGCGCTAGTGAATCGTTAAGCTATCGGACCGAGCTTCCGAGCCTCCTGCCTTTACCCTTGTTAACCTCAACTATGCGCATACCATACCTGCCTCACATCTTGTATTCCACTGCTCTGACCTCTGTGTCAATTCACTTACTCTGGCAGAAAAATACAGAGAGGGAAGACCGAGCTCATTACCATGCCCAAGTGTCCATATTAGAGGACCTCGCCCAGCAACTTCGCTCGAACGCACCAATCACTGACGAAGAAATAAGCAGACTCAAGAATCTCGCCCGGGTACACGGGCAAGGTGAGGGACAGAAGCCGTCAACAGAGACAGTACGGTGGTTAGAAGTGGTTTGGGGCAGAAAAGCAACAAACGGAGGCCGGAAAACCGAGTGAGCGCCCACTCGCAGAGAGTTGTACCTAGGTGCGTATTTTGGAACCTCGGCACGAACATGTCACCGAACTTACTCTTTAGTCCGTGGAAAGCTCGTAAAGAGCAGCTGATGCTTTACGGTGCAAGGCGAGGTACCATGTCAACGTTGCCCCATTTACGCCAGATCCCGTCCATTCATTTTTTTTGTGAGTTTATCCAGTCTCCAAGCGTTGCGTGCTGAATTGAACGGTACCATCATTGAAACAACTGTTAGTCATAGTTTACACCAAAGTTAAGTATACAGGAGTAGTAGCAAGACGACAGCGAGCACCAGACAAGAGACAAGGAAATAAGCATTATCCATTTGCCAGAATAGGGCCAAATATGCTGAACACTGGGAAACCATTTGCACTATTGTGCGGCAACGTTAGTTAGGCGGTGACGGAGAATAGCGCTAACGAGAACTCACAGCCCTGCCGGAAGGGTTCTGCGGCCATCTCGGTTCCCCGCCCTACCCCCTGCCCCTCCCCTTGGTCTCCCTCTCTTGCTTTACCTTTTGAACGTTCGTCTTTTCTTCTTTGTCCGCCTTCTTCTCTTCCATCTCCTTGTCTGGTGTCGCTTTCGTGAGCTTCCCCTGGTTGCCTGTTTCTTGTTCGAGCAAGTTCTTTTGCTCCTTCCCTCGACTTCCCTTTGCCTCGCTGCTCATCTGAAGGGTGTTGTTAGGTGAGACAACCCCTTCAGGTACCAGTTTCGCATACCTGTGTTGATGTTTCGCCCGCGGACTTCGTCTTCTGATCCGGAACCCGAGGTGTCTTTAGCATCGTCGTTGGTACTCCTGTAGTCTCGTGAGCTCGCTCGCTGAGGTTCATATCTGGAGCTTGATCCCCCGATCCTGTGGAGGAGCCACTTGAACGAGGGTCCAAGCCCTTGTTGAGATGTTTCGAGAGGATCTCCCTCAAAGCCTCGTCCTCGAGGCTTGCGCTCGTTGGACTGTTGTGACCCAACTCGACCGCCTTGCGTTGACCTTCCTCGCGAGCCTGAAGGAGTTTTATCAGTGACTCCATTTGCAGGAGGTGTCCGTCTGCCTCTGTTGGCACTGTGGGGCTCTTGCAAAGCTCAACGAAAGAAGAAATTACTCGCTCTCCGTCGACACTGTGTTCATTATAGATCGAAATCCTCTCTGCTGGAGGCAGCTCCAGAGCCTCAAGCTCGCGAAGCGCCAGCTCCTTGATCTTCTCGAACTTCCAGCGTGTGGCGAGGCGGAGAATAGTCACCCAATTTTCCTTGCTTTGCTGGTGATATGAATAATCTCTGTCCGATTCAACAATAAACTGGTTCGCGTGATAACATCAGCTATTACCTACCTGTCATACCATACCCATAGTAATTGGGCAAAGTCGTCGCCAGTAACATCATCGAATGTGAATGGGCGTGCATCCGTGCCGGATGGCGGGTCGTCCTCCGCAGCGTCTGCAAAGAGTTCACGGAAGACCTCGGATTCCCGTTCAAAAAACGTCTTATGGACTCTGAACAGGGTATTCCCCGTCTTGCACCCGCCACACGCATCAGCCGAATAATCTCGGCCCATACTGGATCAGACCTACCAGAAATGAAACGCTACCGTCGTTGAAGTAGTATTCGGGGTGATGTATCACCCTTCCGAGACCACCGCCCATGTCTGTCGATGGCAAGGGAGAGGGGATGGGTGGGGGTATCGAATGGGGGCAAAGGACGTAAAGCCGACACGACGCTATCTATACCCGGCCACGGGCGCTCTTCCCAAACAGATCCATCAGGACGGGATGTCCATCAACAGCGTATCCTGTGAGGATCTCGCTTCGCGTGGGTGCATGCCCGACAGGAAGGTACTTCTAGCTCAAACCAGTGTTCTCACTGGTGCCCGCACGTCGTCTTTAGAAGAAGCGTGACTGTCCACAGCAACGCGGACCTACAAATCACCTTATCGGAGCAAGCGATAAGGCCCATATTCAGTCAGCGAATGCCCACGGGACTCAGGGGATCTTGCCGAGCACCACGTTGGTCGCGTCACAGCACTGGCCGCACAGCAAGGTGCTAAAAAAAGGTGAACCCTAGGTTCCTGATACACGGTACAGCAACAGCAGTCCAATAACCATACAGCTAAATGTTCCACAGCGCGTTTGATCGGTCGCGTCCGGCGTGCCCAGACAGCGCGAGAGGCTCTTCATCCTTGGAGCCCCTTGAATGTCACTTGTTCCCCTGCTTGGACCATTTCCACTACACACGCGTCGCGCATGTCTATTAGTTTATAGTGTACCCCTTCTTCGATCTCGTCTTTTTCCACTTTATGACTGCAATACAATTGCTATGATCAGTACCGGTCTCTACGTCCGGGACACGGTCGAGTGCCACTTACCATAGGGTTAGGTGGCGCACTGCATTATCATACAACATCGAATCTCCAACGCAAGGCCGGCATAACAGACATCGTGTCTCGTTTGGAGCAAACTCTCTCTGGAAAGACCGTTCCACAGCCTGGATCGAGTCAACATGCTCGTCACTGACACGTTGCCAGCGTGTTGAGTCTGGCAGAGGTTCTAAGTCGATTTCAACGCAGTGATAAAAACGAGCATGCCAGATCTAATGTTTAATACCCAGCACTCAGTGCCCACCCCTCTCGGCGAAAAGGAAACTCATACCGCTTGCTTCCAGTTCATAACAAGAAAAGGTGTAATACAATGCAGACACCTCAGTCGAGCATTGCGGCGGTCCATATCATTGACCGTGGCCACATTTGGGTCTAATCCGCATGCACGAACGATGTAGGGAGCTTCCTCCAAAAATTTAAGTCCGAAACGATCATGGATCGACCCAACGCGTTGCGAGTGGTCTTCACGACAGACATACCCAATTTTCCCGCTAGAAGTTTTTAAGTTAACTTCATTGGTGGGCAACCCCATCTCACTGCGCATTGAAACCGAAAGTACTTCGGGGTACGCAAACGCGCTAGTGCTTCCGACGTAAAACACAGCGCAAGCCAGATTTAATTTGTTCAAGTCCATCGTACAGCTCGATACCTCGTCCCGATCCCGATTGCCGAAAGCATCGTCTGAAGACAGACAAGAAGGAATCGTCACTAGCGCAGCAATTTCGGAGTTGAGCTTCTGCATCCAGTTGCCAACCAACGCAGGTAATTGCGCAAATGCAGATGCAAATGGTTTGTTACCCAATCGGGCTCCTTCGGGGGCCATGATGATATCCCGAAAAGGAGAAAACCGAGCCAAGTCAGCCACATGTGGAAGGACGGCAAATGTTGGTGAATCTGGTGATGGGTGCGTCACGTATTCATTGTATTCTGACACTAGCAAGCGTCGACGCGGTCGATGAACGGCTACCTCCAGTCGTAGTGACCTGAAGTCGTCCATGATTTTGACCCACGCAGGGCGCATCTGGTCCCATTCTAGCATTCTACTGTCAACTCCAGCCCATATAAAAAATCCATACGTGAAAGCCGACCGTCATTCATGAGGGGTTTGAATTTCTTGAAGACAGATTTGTAGGATTTTTTGACAAGGCTGTCTCCGAAGTATATGATTTCGGGCTCATACCCACGCTGCCTGAGGCGCTCAAAAATGCTGAGCGAGTCATATGTCAAGACTCGGATCATTCAAAAAGAACAACTAACCTTTCTTGCCGCTCCTTCCGAAGTACATCTAGATCGTATCTTTGTACTCGTCCTTTCCCTTGCTGCCAAGATTCGCATTCACGTGCGTGCTGTTAAGGTTGGTCAGACAGTTGATCAAAATAAAGATAAAATCAATCAAACCGAGCATATAATTTGATGGTGTATCCGTCTTTCATTTAAAATTTGGGTCTTGTCAGAGGAACTACAATATTCGCGCACGAATGAATCCATCCGGTTTTTATCAACCCACCGTCCCCCGTCTAAGAAGTAGTCTAAGAGCGCATTCGATTTGATAGTCGTGTCACGTACAATCTCCTATTGTGAGCCACTCGGAGAGGAGAACATTATGCTGCCGGATGACCTCATCGCAGGAATCATAATAGCAGAGTCTAATAACACATGTGAACTCGAAGCGTTTGAAGCTCAAATATCTATAAAACCATACCGCTCGACACTACAGGACGGGCAGTACCTGCGGCGTATGCTCCAGAGAATTGTTTTAGCAGGCTTCCCACAACCCTGTGCAAAAGATCAGATCTCGAATAATTCAGAAGGGTTTATACTCGCGTGACAACAGATGTAGAACACTAGATTTGTGTATTCTGGTTCACTTAGGTCGATTGGACATTCTGGCAGGCCTTCAATTCGGCGGAGAGCAGTCTTCCAGAGGCGCATTGATGATTTCTGCATCAAGATGCCTCGGAAGTATTTGTTCGTGCGTGCCAAGTTCAGGAGGTCCATGGGATACATGTACTCAAAAATCTGATATTGCCGCGCGATCAAGAAAGAGAACCGGAAGAAATGGAGCCACGTACCATGTATAAGACATCGAAGTTCAATTGACACAGTCCACCTGGCTCTCCTCGACGCCGCTTCCTCGGTGGCCCTGCGCCCTTTCGTCGGCGTTTCTTGCCTGATAGTGCACCAACAGCTTCCGGAGCAGGTGCAACGGTGTTTTCGCGTGGAAATGTCCTGCAGTTGTTGTGGACTTGACCTGAGGTGATCCTACCCTGGCCCGATACTGGTTGTACCATGATATAAGTTCGTGGACAGGGGAGCCTAGCCACGCCTAGCCGGTTCCTTTTATGTGTGGCTGTGCAACTCGTGCGGGTCATTGTCCCATCACCAAAGTTGCACAAGTGGGAAAAGTTGCATAGCACCCTCTTAGCTGGTTTGTCATTCTCCTTATATCGTGATCACAAATCAAACGCAGTTGCTTGTTTGACCAATGTCATTCTATTTGCTGCAGTACACATAGTTGCTAGTTGGACAATATAGCTCAACTGGGCGGCGTTCAATACTTTGCTGCGTGTCAGTCTCAAGTTCCTGCGCGTCTCGACCCCGAGGTCGATAAACGACGAAACGAATATCTTTCACCGGTTCCGAAACACAGCGGTGGTAGCACCGACCGTGACGCATAGTGACATTTATTCGGTGTTGACAGGACGCTGTCCTGCGCGAGCAATTCTGCAGGCACGAAATACGAAAGGTGGGGTTCAACGTTCAGATAATACCAATGTTGTGTTGGAGGTTGGTGGACCAAATTTCTCAGGCTGACTCATGGGCTACTAGCTTTCCCGACATACACCAACGGCTACATACTGTCTCCCTAGCCCCATCGTCCAGGTATGGGCTGTCGCAGCCGTAAGACCACGATTGATAGTTATCTCTGACCTTCTCCAGTGCCCAAAGATTTCATCTGAGTGGAAGCTCTCCCATAGTCATTGGCAATAGCGTGCAAGCTATCAATTTCACGCTCTGAGACAATATGTGCATGTAACCACATAGATACAGGACAGGTAGGTGCTGTCTACCACAAAACGGAAAGACTTAGATGAAAAGAATAGATCTGGAATTTTGTATTATGGGACGAACGCCACGTGCAAACAAAGTGCTTGATCGCATTTTTGACTAGAGTTCAGATCCGATGAGTCGTTGGGGCGAAATGCTGAGGTTATGTATACCTTCAAGACTGGGTCCTGTCGTCACACGCCCATCTCCGTTCTGATAGTATGCATGAGTGGGTGCCATCAACGATTGACTTCATTCACGTACACCACCATCCATTTCCGCCCGAGGATACTTGGGTGACGTCTTGGTCCTGCTTTCCTTTCTTTTTGCGACCTGGCTGCTTGACGGTAATGACCTCAGTGTCCACAGGCTTTTCCCCCGACTTGGCGTCACCGTTGTTCAGGGCTTGACCCCCCACTCCGACGGTCTGCTCGTTCGAGTGAAGGGTCAACTCGAACAACTCTGCTACGACCTCTTCAAAGATATCTATGGGAACGTTAGCCGTCGCCGGGGTCTTGCATCCCCGTTCTGAAGCAGTGATAATAGCTTGTTCACGCGCGCTTGCGAGCTTCAGGACAGTATCCATTGTCAACATCTTTCCTTCTTCTGGAGAAGGAAGTTCCTTCCTCCTACATAGTGATATGTAGGAGGGGAGTAGCAACTTTTTGTCGACGGAGTATTGCTTGTAAGTCGTAATCTTCTCGATGGGTTCAAGTTGTAGCTTCTCGAGTTGACGAACAGCGAGCGATCGAATTTCGTTGAACCGCCACTGTGTGGCGAGCCGCAGAATCGTCAACCATTTTTGTTTGTCTTGTTCCGAGAAGGAGTATCGCCTTGGTGAGTCAAGTCAATATTGCCGAGTAATGCCAAGTATTATTGTGACTCACGGGTTGTACCATACCCAAACGAACTGCGCAAATTCACTGCTTTTGATGTCGTGGACAATATACGGACTGCCCGGCGATCCGTCCTCGTCTAAATTGCTCTTCAGCCATTCCCGAAAGTAATCTGATTCTCGTTCGAAAAAGTATCTGTGGAGGCGAAACACGGTTTTCTCTACCTAAACGTGACTGAGTACTAGTACAGGAAGTGTCAGATTATTCTGCTTGGGATACGCACAAGGAAACAGATATTCCCATCACGAAGATAGTATTCTTCGTGCTGCTTTATGCTGCCAAGGCCGAGGTTAGACGTACTTTCCTGAGAAATCGGAGCCATCGTTAGGAAAATTTCGGGAGCCCGAGTGGCTTTTATCTACGCGACCATGATGCTTCTTTACGTCGAACTCTTGTCACTTTAGGTTTCTTTCTCAAGCTGATCTCTGTACTCACCTCACATGATGCTGTGTTCGACTTCCATCTTAGCTTTCCCGATAGGAGCGCTGCGGTCAGGATGCTATGCAACTACAGCATCGTGGACCTACAAGCTTCTTATCACAAAAAGTTCCGCGATTCAAATTGACAGTCTCAAAAAAGGGCAGCTTAAATGTATTCGGGGCGTTACTCTTGTGGGTACATCGGCAACACCAAAAATATTGTGTTTCAAAGCGGATGCGGCGGCGGAATTTGTCTCCGTGACCAAGCACAGGAAGGCCACTCAATTCAAACACCACCATCGCAGTCACACAACCAGTAAAATGATGTCGTATTCGGGGAAACTGTACTGAGCAGAATGCCAAGTTACTTTGCGAACGAGAGAGGAATGAGGCATTTTTTGTGGCAGAGTGAGACCGCCATCGGGAAAGATCAAAATCACAACATGGAGATCAGCTGCCTCTCTTTCCACGCCCAGGCGTCCCCCCTCTCCCTCCTCTCTTAGACTTTCCGCCTATATCGAGAAGTCAGATAGCTGTAGGGTACCCCAAATGCAGTTGATGTACCTTTACTGCTTTTGGCACCATCAGCATCAGAAAACGCAACCGTACTATCGTTGTCTTTGGCTGATTCATCTTTTTCAGGATCATTCACGTTATTGTTAGATTCAACAGTCACATCGTTACTATGTCCACTTGACGGTACAACAGTTTCGCTAACCAAAACATCACTGTGCGAACCACCTTGCTTTGATTCCACCTACAGTAATTCCCGGATGAGCAGTTGTCAGAACACAACAACTGAGCGACTCGCCGAAGATGGAAGCTCACCCACTCCTCCAGACATGGGGCTAAGGAATGTCGCCAAACTACTTGACTCCTGGGAATGGGATCCCGTCTCGCTGTTGTCCTTGCTGTCCTTGTTGTCCTTTGGTTTGTCCGATGCTGGAGGGGGTGGAGGGGGAGAAGATGCTACCAAGGGTGTTGTTGCCACCTGCGCTTGTACTTGGTGTTTTTGTGATGTTGAATGTGTCGCCGACGCTGGTGTTGCGGGTGTGACTGGTGCTCGTGCGTGTGTCTGAGGCGGCAAGACGGAGGCGAAGGAAGGCAGAGTGTCAACCGAAAAACCTTTTGGATCAGCTGCCAACCCACCACTAGCTCGAGGCGCGGGAGCGCCGTTAGCCTTTGGAGGGTTTCCGGACGGAGCTGGGTTCAGCTTAATGGTGCCGTTCACGCCGTTGGTGCCGGTGGGGGCAGAAATCGCAGGCTGAGGGGAAGCAGGACGAGAACCAAGATTAAAGATCTCCCGAATTAGTACCTCTACTTCCTCGTCCTCAAAATCCTCGAAAGTGGGGGTACGGATACCGCTTTCGGAGGCTTGCAGACGCAAGCGTTCACGCGCCTCGGCGATGCGAAGTACAGTCTCCATCCCAAGCTTCATGCCTTCCGTGAAGGAAAGAGGCTTATCCCTCTTGCAGACGGTGATGTAAGAAGGAATGAGGTAGAGACGACTGATGGCGTTATCGTGATAGGTGGTGATCTTTTCGACAGGCTCAATGTCGATTTTCTCCAGCTCCCGAACAGCTAGTTCTTTTACATTGTCAAACGTCCAGCGGTTGGCAAGCTTGAGAATGCTGAGCCACGTCTCAAGTGGGGCATCATACATCGAATATTTACTGGTCGTCGTCAGCAAATGCTTCAAGGACATTCAAGCCTGCCATGAGACGGACTTACGGGTTATAGAAAACCCAAAGAAATCGTGCGAAGTCTTCACTCTTGACGTCCTCCAAAGTGTAGGCATTATAGTCCGTTGAACCGCGTTCCGTTTCTTCGCTGTTGCTCTCGCTGCCGAATTTCTGGCGGAAGAAGAGAGACTCGCGTTGAAAGAAATAACTGTGTATCCGATAGAGGTGGTTTTCAACCTGCAGAATGACATTAGCGCCCAGCGGGAAAGCGATGCGATCGTCGACACGGACCAGGACGGTCATATCGCCCCCACGAAGATAGTAATCTTTATGGTGGACCACACGAGAAACACCGTAGGATGAGTCGGGGTTGACCATGATGGACTCCGCTAGAGAGAGGAGAGAAGACGGCGGAGAGAAAGTGGACGGAGGCTCTAAAGGAAATTTTCGAAGGAAGTGTAGATATACGTTCCTTGATTCCAGTGTGTTTGGTTTCGGCTACACGTGTTGGCTACACGTTGCCCATTGTCTTCTCCCCCCCTTATGTATTTTCTTCGCCGCCGCCCTGCAACTCTGTTGCGTAAACGTGCCCTCTGTCGGGAACACCGCCTATGTAGCGTACGTCCGTGGGCCTTGACCAACATGACCAGTCTCTTTCCAATCTTTCACTGTGCCCCAAGCGATGCTAGGCCGGAGAATTTGAACAACTCGCAGTCGTGGCACGGCTGGGAAAAGAACATCGTAACATTTTTTCAGTGTTTTTTTTTTCAGCGTTGCGCCACGGCCATCGCTCGTGTCTCCACATGGCAAGATTACATTTCGTGGAGCTGGGTGTGCCCAGGATCAAGGGCATTGGAGGATGATCGTATCAGTCTGGATGATCCAGAGCAAACACGCGGATACCTGCATGCAGTGGTTCGGGGGCCGGCTCTACCAGGTTGGGTAGATAGGCGTCACGATCGCACTCCTAACTGCGTCACGGTGTTGATTCACATTCGATTAGCAGCGATAACGACAGCGCCAATGCCGCTGGTGACATGTTGATCAAATGGGTCACAGTGCTGGCATACGTCAAGCTGTATGTGGCTTGACTCGATGCATAGCAGTATTATTTAGATTGCTTCGTCGCTTCCGTATATCACAATTGAAGTGGGGGCGGAACAGGTGGATTCACGCAACCTAATTACCAGATAAAACAAATCCTCGAAACTCTGAGGGTTCGATGCGACGTAAGTAAATTTCGGATCATGAATTTATAATAATAATCCAAGGACGAACCTGTCCAACAGTCCTCCTATTTGATTTCAGCCGTCTTTTCATGGCATCGACGTCATTTAACATGCGTCGTTATCTGTAAGCGAGTCAGGATGTACGCAGTAACGATTCGATCGGTGGGATATACCTGAGATCCGAAACACGCGTTTTATAACGGGAGTGAAATCCACCGACCTCGCATTGCGTACACCAGCAACGATACTAGCGTAACCGGTGCTTGCGAGAGTCAAGCTCTCTCGGACGGCGGCCACTTTCAGAGCCAATTCTGGACCAAGAATCTCGAGGTCATTGTTTCCGAGGGGTTCATCCCGTTTAGCCAATTCATTTAGTCCAGGAAAGAGCCATGGTCTAATGTCATACTGGACAGCAAGCCCCACCTTTTCTACCGGAGACTTGAAGATTTCTTTGTATGGCATGCGCTTGATGGCATACTTGTGGACTCCGTCAAATTCCCACATCCGTGCCAATTTCACAACGGGAAACCACATCTCGAATATCGAGTCTGCTTTCGTAGATTCCTCACAAGCACTGCAGGCCATCGCGCATGGAATTCCACGTATCAAGCTTTCAAGAGTCGACGTGTGAGAATCATCAACTTACCCCCTAAAGAGCACCTCGAGAAAGCGTTTAAATTCCTCCTTCTTGATTCCGTCCAGACGAATGGGATTATCATCGCTCGACCCCTCGGCACATTCGGATACAGGAAGTGAAAACATATCTCGAAAGATCTTGGATTGGGATTCCAACGGTTGTCGGGGCACTCGAAACAAGCGGTTCTCAACCTGTGTTGTTCCCCTAAGCTAAAAATACCATCGCCGAGATCATATGTACTTGCTTGAATAGTCACTAGAGACATGTAGAACTGCTCGTCTTTCTCGGCCTTGGTCATCCTGGCTTATTCCTTCCAAGAGTCTCAGTGAGAAGGAAGGCAATTAGACGCGTCTGCTGCATAGTGAGCTCTATATGACACTTTTTGAGCGGCATTGAGGCCCTGTTACCTCAAGCTGCGCACTGCGCACCGCGCACCAAGGTCCGAGCTCCGAGATGAGGAGACAGCGGTAACGGAGATATTGAAACACGTACAAATGGCAGGATGGCAGGTGGCGGTGTAGTCGATGTCCACGTGTCATAGCAACCGAGGCAGATGAGAACGAATATGCGTTTACTTCAAAGTACCTCCAACAAACAAATCAGATGCAAGTTTCATCTTCGTAGCACTGGCAAGTGGTTTGTTCCTGCGCTCACAGTTTACTCATCTGAAACGGTGCCCTGCCGCAGTCTACCTTGACAATACACTAGCTTTGGCACGCCACTTCCGCAGACGGTCGTATTTGGACCTACTAATATCGCTCGCACACTGTATGCGGACGATAGAAGAGAACAAAAACTTAGCGAGGTGCCTTCTTTCTGTCCACGACGACCCCACCAAGACAGTCTACTATGGCAAACTCACTGGAATTACTCGAGGAGGTTTGTGCCCTCTGATTACTGCCCCCTTTCGACCTGACGGCTGCGAGCTAGAAATTTAGACAGGTGGAGGAGGCAAGCGAGCGTCGAATCGTCGATAAATGCGAGTTGTTACAGAGGGAGCTGGTGAATACTTCGGCACAGCACATAAAGTGCCGTAACAAGCCAGGGGTTTCGGTGAGCCAATTCGGAAAGGTGAGACCCTATCCTTCGGGTTTTCGCGTTTTCTGAACCCCTTACTAGCGAGAAGAGCAAGGAGACAACGGTTCGCATTCACAGGGGTCGTCACCTTTGAGCGCTATGGCATCCAAGTCAACATTTTACCATACCCTGGCCAATGTGAGCAATCATCATCTTCGCACGGTTCTATAATGCGGACCGGTAGTTTCCAGCCAAGAAGTGTCGATTCTTTTGTTTCGGATATTCCTGGGGAAGAAACGCGACTCGGCGAGGAACACCTTGAGATCCAGGTTGAGAGAATATCTGGGCGTCAAGCTATTCCCAAGACTATGGGCGCACTGCTGCCACGGCGGCTGACACGTGCGCAATCGCAGGTCGATTACGTTTCCGTCGACAAGAGCATGGTCATTGACGTCTCCGTCGAGACGACGACAGAGTCATCGCATCTTTCTTCCGACTTGCAAACTTCAACTGTGTGCGCGACGAAGTCATCGCGACCGCGTGCAGTCACCATTCCGCCGCCCCAGGGAGGTTTGGTGGAACGCGCGAAGGACCTCGCACGCAAACTGCGACGTAAAAGCAAGGCGGAGCTCCCGTAGGCTCCAGGCGAGGAGATATAGTGGAGATCCGGTACGGGGAGTTATCTTCTTTGTTGCCAAGGTGCCCGGCCCGTTTCCTTCATTGCGCCTGCCGGGAAGTGTGTGCTTACTTGAGCTTCTTCTATATCCATCTATACCCCACTCATGATGTCTTTGTATGACGCTTTTGGATAGCAAGCCGTTGATATGATCGAGTCGAAGCGAAATGAGCCTGGGTTAGCTCGATTGTCTTGAGCAAGGGGCGTTCATGGATCGACTGAGGTGTCGGCTTTACACTGGCGCGACCTTGTTTCGGTCGACTTACGTACCGGTGGGTTTGGCCTCCTTTGGGAAACTCACAATTACTTCGCCTTATGGGCGCCGTCCATTCGTCATTTGCATAAAGGCGCAGTGGAGATAACAATCTATTTCCCCAAATCATCCGCGCGCTTTCCGGAAAAATGCTCAGTCCTCCAAGACTCCTCGTTGACAGGTGCACTCCTCGCGACAGGTATGCGAGGACACACGTGCCCCTGAGCAGCTCGATCTGCCCAAGTGCAGACGACTCCTTCGTCGCAGCGGTACGTCTCACGATTTACCTGCCCTAAGCAGGGTCTCATGGTCCTACAGCAAATTGTATCGACCAGTGTTGCAAGGCGGCGTGCATACTCGTCATCTGATTCGCAGGGCTGGAAGCTTCTTCCGACACCCATACGACCCGCATTCCGGCCCCGGGATTTCGAGTTGCCGCCATGCGCAGAGGAGGACGATCGATCGGAGACATATACCGTCTCTCTCAAGGTTCTCCGTCGCTCTCTGAAAAACGTCGAGTTCGATCCATCATGTCTCGATTCCCTTGATCAGCAGACGCTTCTATCACCGACGGAATCCTTCTCGGAGGTTTGTTATTCCGAAGCGACGCACGACCTCATACCCGTACCTATGCTGCAGCCCCTGCAGCCGCGCATACGGAAGCGCACTGCGATGTACGACAGGACGGCAATGAGCGAGGAAGATCCATATCACGACTGGGACGAGAACATGTCCATCAGGTGTAAAAAGGCGTTGCGAAAGCCGGTTCGTGGATTCTTGTGGGTGGTCTGGGTCGTTCGTGCTCATTCAATCCTTCAGACTCCTCCCGTCCCTCCACTCCCTGAGCATCTCAAGAAGCCCAGGGCACCCGAGCCTCGGGCGAGTTATCAGCAATCCGTGCTTGCTGACCTCGAGACCCGTCTGCTCCGAGTATCCACGAATCCGGACGATTCGGTACACTACTTCCCCGTGCCATCGCAAAGGCGAAGCGAGGAGTCTCAAAAGACCTCGCTGGATTCCCCGGTTTCAATCCTCTCGACATCGTCAAAATCATCCTCGTCCAAGTCCAGTGGGACATGGAAACGCTTGGGTACGGTCCTCACCCGTTCCCGCTCGAAATCAAGAGCTTGAATCTGGAATTTGAGTTTTGCACCATGCTTCCCGTTGCCACCGTTCCCACACCCATTCGATAGCCTCTGTCACTCTTTACGTTTTCGCTCTCCTTTTTCCTTATCAGTTCATTATTCCGACTTGTCGGCATACATGCACTTTTAGTTGTTTGACTTTACTGCTCTTTTTTTTTCATAAAGTATCGTACTGTATCCTCTCTAGAAGAGTTTTTTTGTATGACTGTGACGTTTGGGTTAATCCACACCCCTGGTTTACGCCTCTCAAGTCCAATAATGCATGCGTGCCTCGGCTGTGATGGAAGGCCCGGATCAACAAAGTTTAATCGATGAACTAATAGAGTCGGGTCGGGTTACCAAGAGACCCGGGGATGCCTATACTATAATGATGGTAGTCAAGAATGCCATCCGAAATGTAATTTTGAGTGATCCCCGGATGGAGCTCACAGGTGAGCCGACGGTAGTTTGAAGATCAACTTGCCAACCGAACGGCCGTATATGCGTCGGGCAAACTTGCGGTGCACCAAACTCGGCGGTACGGTAATCCATTTACATGTCCCATCAGTGGCGGAACGATATGGATCAGTCTGGACCGTTATCAGGCCATCTATTGAGTAAGGGTTGGTACAGGAATATAGCTAGTCTGGTGCTTTCCTGCACCCGCCCACTCACAAGCGGGGTGTAGGCGAGCTTCGAAGTTCATAGGGTACGTGAGTTGAGTGAGGTGCTGCCGCGGTGAGAGGCTTCGAGTACCTTTGATGAACATGAAGCGGGCGGCTGGATGCAAGGTGGGCCAAGATGGCGAGGCAAGTTCAATTCGAGCCAGGCTCGGCGTCCGTGCATGTCATACCGAATGCATACCCCACAATCGCGTAGGGGACTAGGAAAGTCGTTTGTGTAACATGGAACTGGACGCCAGCTGCATTTCATTACGTCTCACAGTGTTTTCTAATCGAGCGACATGAGAGGTACGCGGCGTTAGGCCGTACTTGCGCTAGGGTTCCCGTTGGTTCTTTCGAAGCCATCAGATGTCATTGGGCATTGAACCTTGAAAATATGACCTCATCTTGGATGCTGATGGAATGTCAACTACGTAACGTGTTCGAGGCCGGAGCGCGACAGTTTCAACCGCGGGTCTTTGGTGTGCCCAAGGGATTGAACAGTCTTTTGTCGGGTAGCCGTTGCGTCGTTCTCATGGTAATTCACGAAAAGGTCTTCATTTTCGCCTGCAGCTTGGACACGCGCGAGTGGGGCTGGCTGCTATTCGGTTCGATCCTTGCCAAAGGTGGATGTTGTGGCGGTAGAATCAGGCGCGCGCGAATCGTAGTACACCGTGAAGCTCAATTGACTTGAATAGCCAACCACCTGGATGTCTCAACGTCGACAAGTTGTCCATCGTGTGTGCA